>CAUYPK010087831.1:0-31040 GCA_963574355.1 Loris lydekkerianus | reverse complement strand
CTTCCAACAAGTTAGGTATAGAAGAAACATATCTTGACACAATAAAGGCCATATGTGAAAAACATATCATACTAAATATGGAAAAGTTAACACCTTCCCTTCTTGCCCCAGCCCCGGGGATAGTTCAGCAGGGACCTAGGGTATGGGGCTGAGAGAGTGGAGGAAACAAGAGGCATAAGGAATGGAGAGCAAGATAGGATTCTGATCAACCTCCCCAAAACTTTATTTTTTAACAGCTATGTAAACACAAGCAGAGGGAGGAAGTGTGCTCGGGGGTATGAGAAGGTGGGGAATTCCCAGAGCAGGTGTGGTAATCCAAAGGTCAGAATGTTTGTTTCGCCTAAGGCAGTAACCTTCCAAGCACCTAACTTATAGCGATAAGTTTCCATGGTGAGCTTGCTCTTAAGTATTGGCTTCTGGCAGTCTCCCAAATAGCTGGGACTATAAGCTTGGGTCACTATGCCCAGCTATTTTTTTCTCTATTTTTAGTAGAGAACAATAAAAACTCATTTTTCACAATTCTGGAGGCTGAGAAGTCCAATATACAGGTGCCAGCAGATTCAGTGTCTGATAAGGGCCTGTTCCACATAGATGACACCTTCTGCCTGTCCTCACATGATGAAAAGGGCAGGGGAGCACCCTTGAGACTCCTGTAAAAGGCAACTAATCCCATTTATGAGAGAGAAGACTTCCTGACTTAATTATGTCCTAAAGGTCCCATTTCTTAGCACTGTAACATTGAGTATTAAATTCCAATATGTGAATTTGGAGAGGAACACCAATATTCAGATCATAGCATGTGAAATACAGCTTAGCAAAAAGAAGAAAAGGAAGAAGAAGGATGGGGAGGGGGAGGAGACATGGACACACATATCTCTGGATGACCCTCCATGGAATTATGCTGAGTGAAAAATCCTACCATAGAAGGTTACATCCTGTGTGATTTCTTTTATATAACTTTCTTGAAATAACAAAATTATAAAAATGGATAACAGATTAGTGATTGCCAAGGGGCTAAGGACAGAGGAAGGGTATGGAATTAGGTATACACAGCTACATAAGGAACTTTGTGATTAAGAGAAGATGCTGCATCCGGACAGTGTCAATGCCAATCTTGGGACATTGTACTGTAGTTTTGCAATATGTTATTGCTGGAGAAATGTGGGGAGAATAGACCTGAAATCTGCATGTATAATTTCTTACAACTGTATGTAAATCTACAATTATCTCAACACTTTTAATTAAAAATGTTGAGATTTCCTTCATACCAAACTACATGGTCTGTCTTCCAGAGTATTTTACAGTTTTCTTTCATATATTAATATTACGGATCTATGATATTTCTTAATGGTTTCCATTGTAAATTAAAGTCTTTTCTTTTCATTGCATTTTCTAAATATGTATTTGTGTTTATGAAAGTTAACAATCACAGTATATTAATATTGTTCTTTTCCACTTTATTGTATTTTCTGATCATTTATAGTAGACTTCCAAGTATGTAATCATATTTTCTGCATTAATGATAATCTTATATATTTGTTTGCAATTTGTTTATATCTTTGATTCTTTCTCTAATTCTGTGAAATTACCAAGCACCTTCTGTTAAAAATATTAAGTAATAATTGAGGTTTTTTGCTGTTTTAGTGGATAGTGGATTTTCTGTTTATCTCTAACTTTAATGGAAGTACTTTTAATGTTTAATGTTTCTCTCCATTAAGCAGTACATTTATTATATTAAGAAAATATCTATCTCTAAATAGCATTGTTAAATCTGATCACATATTATCTTTCAAAAAGCCTCCAATGAAGTCAATAAAAATATAATGTAAACCATAAATGCAAGCCACATAAACAATTTTAATTTTTCTAGTAGCTACATTTCTAAAAGTAAAGAGTAACAGGTGGAATTAATTTTACTAATAGTTTTATTTAACACAATATCTAAAAATAACATTTCTGTGTAGCCAATATAATAATTATTAATGAAGCATTTTATATTCTTTTCTTAGTACTAAGTCTTTGAAATCTAGTGTGCATTTTATGGTTATCAATGTATCTCAATTAAGATTGGCCAAAGTTCAGATACTCAATAGCCACATGACTTTAGTGGCTATCTTGCTGGACAGCATAGCTCTTATGCTATTTTATTATTTTAGGAATATGTCTAAATACCTTATCTTAGCATCAAATTGACTCTATGGAAGGACCCATGCTGAAAATCTGCTTCATTATCCTCTTCTTCGAGCCTCTGAAAACTTACTCCTTCTGTTTGGAACATTCTCTCTTCCTCTTCTTCACTTGGCTAACTCTTTCTTACATCCATCAGTTCAAAGCCACCTTCACCTACTCTCAGAAATCCTTCCCTGTCTCAAATCTGGGCTGTTTTTGTTTCTGCATTTCCTCCATGACTTGTTTCCCATATTCCTCCAGGATTCTTCCACTTGTCATTCTAAATTCTTCCTTCTTGGGAGTAGAGACTCTATCTTGCTTCTCATATCGGTAACATTAAAGGACAATGTCACAGCAGGAATTCAACAAGTACTTGTTACATAATGAATAGGGGTTATTGTGTGAGAGATAAACCTTCAATGGAGAACAGAAGAAAACAATATGTCCTGTGTAATCATGATTGAGGAAAGAGAAAACTTTGAATGCAAATAGGGTAGAAGACTTAAAATGAAGTCTTAGAAATGAATGGATTGTCAGCCAAGAGAGTAACATGTTTGCTCCACATTAAAACCAGAAAATCATGCCTCCATACCTAGGGTATAATGTTGAGGAGACAGTGCAGAATGTATAGGTGTCTGTCAACATCTTTTGGGGGACAGAGGAGGATGTAAATCTCCCGGGGCAGATGTCAAGATATACAGCTTTCTCCTTCAATGTCCTGGGCCACTATGCGTGTAAGTATTTTTCTGTTCCCTTGGTTGAGGCAATAGTGTGAGTGAAGGAAGTATCATCTACCAATCACCACCCTGAAGTTTTAGAAGATCATTGCCTTATAGAAACCTGCAAAAAAAAGTGTCTCTGAGGTATTTCAATGTTCAAATCTCTCTCCCTCTCTGGATTTATATTTTTATATTTCTCACTGTCTAAGAAATGTCTCATCGTGACCAATCCTATAGCCCGTCTAATGGAAGAAAGACATATTAACTTTCAAAAACTGACAGCCAGCATGACCCAAGTGGCTCATATCTTTGGGAAATTATTAAGTCATTACAATAACAATAGTAATGGAGACCATCTACCACACAATTACTATGTGTCAGGTACTGAGCTATACTTCATCTATATCATCTCATTTAAATGTCACAAATTTTACCAATAAATGATGGGCTTAAGGTCTCATAGCTAATAATTAACTGAGCTGGGACTTGTTCCCGATCCCTCCAATTCCAAAGCCCACATAGTCATACATCATATTTTATTACTTGTAATTTATCAAACCATATAGAATTCTATTACTGAAAATCTTAGTCATCAATCTTTGCTCTTGGCCAACTCCAGTGCACTCAGTTGTCACTCCAATTCCCTCATCTTCAGGGAGAACTTCATGCCTGGTCACATCTGGCCCTGTGATTAAACCAAAGAGAGATGCTTCACTGTGTCTGCTGCTTTCATGTCTCATGAGAGCATGAGCAGAATGATTGACTCAGACCCCTTCACAATTGGGCACCACAGCAGCTCACAGTCAGATGTCTTCTATGTGAGGGTCAATTAAGATGTGTGCTTGATTGTAAACCAAAAAAATAAGGGACAGATGGAGGAATTTGGTCACAGTAACTGAAAACGCTTTGACAGCTGCTGTGGTGATTCCATCACCAGCCACTTGGCTTTCAAGAAAGATTGTATCTTGTTGATAACTCTTGAACAGAAGCAAAGCATTTGTCTTTGTGAACCCACCTTCAAAGACTGAAATACTTATAAGGTAAAAATATTGCCAGGCCCTCAATCAGCTGTACTCAGCTTTAACTGTACACTAGAATGGCTAAGAGAGCTTTGGAAACTCTGCATCCTCAGATTAAATATACCAGAGACCAATTTCTTCAGAATCTCTGGGGGTGAGATTCAGAGATGTGTATTTATTATAGACCCCTTTCCCATATGTCTCTAAAGTTCAGTCAATGAGAGAACCACTTCCCTAAAAATATTTCCCTTATTTTACCATAGTTACCAATTGAGAAATAACAGGACATTTAAACTGTTTTATTGTCAGTGTCTAAAGTAATTGCATTGCAGATAGAAAGTGTTGTCTATACAATATCAATTCTTTAAAATATTTTATGTTCTTGGTAACCACATATCATGGTATACACACAGACACACACATATGTTTCATACAGTGTATATTTTGTGTATTTTAAAAGAATTACATTATCAATTTTTGAGTATAGTGTATTTACATATTTGAATATGTATATGCACATATATGATAAAGCTTATTGATTTTGTTTATTATCTTTGTCTATTTAGTATGTCAATATCTGACAAAGATATTTTAAAATCTTCCATTATTGATAAAGCACCAATTTCTCAAGTAATCATAAAAACTGCTTTTCTAAGCAGTTTAAGAATATATATTCTTAAGAATATATTAAGTTCATCCGTATTCTTTATTGGTTGGTTTTCCAGGTATTGTTTAATATTTCATTATTAAATAATGTATTTCTTTATGTATAGTACTATTTTTTCCTTGGATATCATTTTTCCAGGATGAATTATTGCTTCATTGGGTTATGCCTGATTGCCTCATTTTCACTGGGTTAATATTTACATAATATGTCATTTTCGTTCCTTTACTTTTTAAACTTATTATGTCATTTTGTTTTAGGTGGTTCTCTCTATAAAACATTCTAACTGGATTTTCAAAATCTAGTCTGAAAATATATTTTATAATAGAAAATTTTATTCACTTAAATGGATTGATATTTTTTCATCATTTTTTCTTTATTTTTTTCTTGATTTCTCTTGGATTGATATATTTTCTGTATTGCTTATTCCTATCTGATATTTTAGGGATTATGAGTTATATAAATAACCTTAGATGGCTATTCTTAATTTTTTCACATACATAATGAATTATAAATTTTTAACCATGTCTGGAAGTATCCTGAATTTTTAATGTTTTTTTGAACGTAACAAATACCTTGGCCAAGCATGGTGACTCACGCCTATAATCCCAGCACTTGAGAGGCCGAGGCAGGTGGACTGCCTGAGCTCACAGGTTCAAGATCAGCCTGAGCAAAAGCGAGACCGCGTCTCTAAAAAAAAAAAAAGGGGGGGGGGTGGCGTTGTAGTGGTAGAGGCCTCTAGTCCCAGCTACTTGAGAAGCTGAGGCAAGAGAATCGCTTAAGCCCAGGAGTTTGAGGGTGCTGTGAGCTATGACGTCATAGCACTCTATCAAAGAAGAAAAAGTGAGACTCTTGTCTCAAAAAAAAAAAAAATAATAATAATAATAATAACAAATACCTTAAACATATGATTTATGACCAAACATCTGTGCTCATTATGGCACTTATTGTTTAGAGTTTGCTTTACATGTTTTGCATAAACATAATTATTACTTTTACATTCAAAAGCTAATGAAATTTACTAATGTTTTATCAATTTCTGGGCTCACAGAAATTTTTCTGTTATTTAACTTTTGACATTTTTTCTTATATCTCACATCTTTCTGTATTAGGATTTCTTCTTTTGTAAAATTCATTCTATATTCTAGCAAGAGCCTAAAATTAAGCTCTTTTAGTCTTTGAATTCTAAATAAATGCCTTCAAACTTAACTAATAGTTTACCTGGATATAAAATGTCTTCCTTCAATACAATGTGATATTTACCCTTTACTCTTTGAGCACTATTGTCACCATTAGAAAATAAAAAATCTCTTGTCATTCTAAATTGTTTTTTTAATTGAAAAGTAAAATTTATTTCAGGTTAATGTAAGGGTACAAACAACCAGGTTGAAATATTTGATTTTATTAGGTAGAGTCCCTTTGTGGTTAGTCCTTTATACAAAAGGTGTGCCAAACACCTCCACCCTGTGCCCATTCAGTGAGAGCACCCCAACCCCGTCCCCTTCCTCAGTACCCCTCCCCAAACTTGAATTGAAATGAGTCTTTCTCCTACGTGGTCATATATCAGATCAACTACTGGCTTCATTTTAGTATTAAGTACATCAGAGTTTGCTTTTCCATTCTTGTGATATTTTACTAAGAAGAATGTGTTTCAATTCTATCCAGGATATTAAAAAAGATGTGAAGTCACCATCTTTTTTATGGCTGAATAGTATTCCATGGTGTGCATGCACCACAATTTGTTAGTGTATTCTAAATTGTTTTTTTCTCTGTGTCTATTCAGTCTTGTATCTCTGGTAATTTTTAAGGTAGTGTTTTTACCTTTGTCTTTCTACTGTTTTACTCAATGTGTGGTGTTGATTTGTTAAAATTAATTGTTCTGCAAAAAATTTTGATCTGTAGAATTGGTTCTCCAGTTCTTAGAAAAAACAGAAACTACCCCTTTAAATATTTCTCTTTTCTGTTTCTTCATTGAGTCTCCTGGGACACCTTAGGGCCTAAGTGAAACTTCTCAGTCTATCCTTGATAGTTGTGTTCACTTTTCTTGTTGTTGTTTTTTGTTGTTGTTGTTGTTGTTGTTTATTGTTTGTTTTCTTTAGTTCTTTCTCTGTGGAGAATTTTCAAGGAGGTCCTTCTTTTTCTATTCTAAGTTGTTATTTTTTACTGTTTCTTAAAGTTTCTTCCATTATTATATATTTTTATTTAAATACTTAAATATCCATTTTTTAAAATTTTTTTTTTGTGTGTGTTGTTTCTCTTACACCTATATAAATTCTTTTTTTTTTTTTTATTGTTGGGGATTCATTGAGGGTACAATAAGCCAGGTTACACTGATTGCATTTGTTAGGTAAAGTCCCTCTTGCAATTAGTTCCCTTTTTATGTTCACATTCTCCTTTTGCATTTTTGCTTATTTTCTAATTTCTGCTGTGATGTATGTATTTTTCTCTGTAATCAACTTATGTATTCTTATTATGAATCTTCACTGAACATTTTACAGAATTAATTTAATTCATGGTGAATTTATGTTTTGATTTTGGTTTTGTTGGCTCATTTTCTTAATAACTTTCCTCCTACAGGAAAAGGTGTGTATGTATTTCTCTATGTGTGTATTTTGCCTTTTTTCTCTCTCTCTTTCTATGTCTTTTCTTATCCCTCCTTCTATAATCTTGACATTTATATACGGATGTTCTCTGACAAGCTACTATTAGCAAGCCCTTATTTTAAGATCTTGGGATATCTAGTGCACAAAACACACAGAAACCCCTTCCTGCAAGAAGTTTACATTCCAGAAAAAGAAAACAAACAATAAAATAACCCATATATAAATCATACAGCTTGTTGATATTCTTATAGTCACCTACGCCTGTTCCTCCAGGGCTCCCATTCAGAATGCTTGTCAGGGGATCCTACTTTGGAGAGATATAAGGCAGTACTAATTCAAAGTGTAGCCCACAAGCTGTTCATCCCCAAACTGTTTGCAACCTGCCCAAGGCGAGATAAGTACAGAAATTTAGAGGAAGGCACTGGAAACTTTTATATAAATTTGACAAAATAATTGTATTATTCTGTCAAATCTAACAACAATATTCATTCTTACATTTTGCATGTCTACTTTTATTTCATTTTCCAATTTACTTTAATTGTATTTTACTTTTTAAAAAATGTCTATGATGAAAAAAATACTCTGTATTCTTTCAACACAAAGAATCTGAAATGCATTAATTTAGAAATTCTTGGGATTTGGGAGCTAAGCCAGTAGGAGCTTTGTTTACTTTTGATTGTAACGCCAAGTCCATGTTCTCCATGTTCCCTGCATGTGCAGCAGATTTGAAATCATACCCTGCAGCAGCAGGTGGATGCTCATGTGGCACCAGCTCTCCTTTGTGTGATGGGCATCCAGGCCTCAAATTTAAGCAGTCAGTCCATTCGGCATTAAAAAATTTCAGCTTTAATTATCTGCTGGACATCAAGGGGATTCCTCAAGCTATATCCAACTCTACCATTTTGATGGAAAAGTGCAGGTTCTTCTACATCCTGAGACTTCTACTTGGTTCGTACTGACCCCTAGAAGAATCAGTGACAGGAGTGCTGGCAGCTAAAATCCGTACTTTCAAAGGTTGCCTTGAACACTGACTTATTGATTGACCTTTATAAGTCATTGATCTCTTTTACAAAAGATTGTAATTCTTAATTTATAGAAATTCTTTGAGATAATTAAGGAAGAATTATTTTTGCAAAGAAGGAAAATGCATTTTTAAAAGTCCAGTGACTTACCCAAGGTCACCCGTTCACACAAATCGAGGGCTATCCCAAAGTCTACATATGCTATCTTATAAAACCCCAAAGTTGGATGGCGCTCTCTCTCTGGAATATCAAAGGTGGTAAAATGCAAGCACAGTTGCAAAATACAAGCATTTTTGCTCCTGGTAGGGATTTGTCCCGGTTGGAGAGGGTTCACTGAACCCTCCCTCTAGCTGCTGTAGCATTGCTTGCAATACTTGGGTGTAAACCATTCAACTCTTCCCATTGTCAGAGCTTAAAAGCTGTCACTAGCAGGCACTAGACAAGGTAAGGGAAAGTAGATGGCCTTGACATTGACAATGCATGTTTACCCAGATGTGGCATGGAGCTGCTGGGAGAAAGGATTTGATTCAGCTGGAGGCTGATCTATACAAACCTGAGCAGCCTCCTTTTACAAATAAAGTGCAATTTTTTTTAAAAGATAAGGGTTTGGTTTTTCAAATGTTCTTTGAACATAGAATCTCTTAGGAGAACAACCCCTATTAAAACATAGTCGATATTCTATGAACATAAATGGACAAATGAACAAAAATTGGAGAAAGTTAGGAGTTAGATGTGAAACTTGATTCCCTCTTACCTCGAGGAGATTCTCCAAAGTCAATAGCCTGATTCTTCCATCCTGCAGTGGAGAGGGGATGATTTGCCCAACCTACCTCAAAAGGCAGATGTGAAGGTCTTTGGAGCCACAAACCTGGCACAGTGAGTGACCCTTATTTTACAAGCTCCTCTCACTTAATTTGGGGAAACAGCATTCTCCTTTTTCTCCAAGAACTGCATTTTCCCCTCACTTTATCCATATGACTGCCAAAACATGTGACACGTGTGAACACGTTTCTAGCATAAGCCTGACCCAGCCAGAGTTGACAGTTCTACATGTGGAAAAGTAATTCACTTTGCTGAGATTTTGGAGCTTTGGATCTGAGAGAGTGAGTGAGGCAATCACTCTCTATAGCTAAAGCTGAAGGTTCGCTTACACAGTGTTCTTTTCTCCTGCCACTGCCAGAATTTCCTTTGCTCATTATCCTCTTTCCAGAATTTCCTTTGCTCACTATCCTCTTTCCAGAATTTCCTTTGTTCATTATCCTCTTTCCAGAATTTCCTTTGCTCGTTATCCTCTTTCCGGAATTTCCTTTGCTCACTATCCTCTTTCCGGAATTTCCTTTGCTCACTATCCTCTTTCCAGAATTTCCTTTGTTCGTTATCCTCTTTCCAGAATTCCCTTTGCTCATTATCCTCTTCCAGAATTTCCTGTACTCTTTATCCTCTTTCCAGAATTTTCTGTACTCATTATTCTCTTTCCAGAAATTCCTTTGCTCATTATCCTCTTTCCAGAATTTCCTTTACTTGTTATCCTCTTTCCAGAATTTTCTGTACTCATTATTCTCTTTCCAGAAATTCCTTTGCTCATTATCCTCTTTCCAGAATTTCCTTTGCTTGTTATCCTCTTTCCAAAATTTCCTTACTTGTTATTCTCTTTCCAGGATTTCCTTTGCTCATTATCCTCTTTTCAGAATTTCCTTTGCTCATTATGTTCTTTCCAGAATTTCCCTTGCTCATTATCCTCTTTACAGAATTTCCTGTTCTCTTTAACCTCTTTCCAGAATTTCCTGTACTCTTTATCCTCTTCCCAGAATTTCCTGTACTCATTATTCTCTTTCCAGAATTTCCTTTGCTCATTGTCCTTTTTCCAGAATTTCCTGTAGTCTTTATCCTCTTTCCAGAATTTCCTGTACTCATTATCCTCTTTCCAGAATTTCCTTTGCTCCTTATCCTCTTTCCAGAATTTCCTTTACTTGTTATCCTCTTTCCAGAATTTCCTTTGCTCGTTATCCTCTTTCCAGGTTTTCCTTTGCTCATTATCCTCTTTCCAGAATTTCCTTTGCTCGTTATCCTCTTTCCAGAATTTCCTTTGCTCGTTATCCTCTTTCCAGAGTTTTCTTTGCTCGTTTTCCTCTTTCCAGAGTTTCCTTTGCTCGTTGTCCTCTTTCCAGAATTTCCTGTATTCATTATTCTCTTTCCAGAAATTCCTTTGCTCATTATTCTCTTTACAGAATTTCCTGTACTCATTATTCTCTTTTCAGAATTTCCTGTATTCATTATCCTCTTTCCAGAATTTTCTGTACTCATTATTCTCTTTCCAGAAATTTCTTTCCTCATCATCTTATTTCCAGAATTTCCTGCACTCATTATCCTCTTTCCAGAATTTCCTGTATCATTATTCTCTTTCCAGAAATTCCTTTACTCATTATCCTCTTTCCAGAATTTCCTGTACTCATTATTCTCTTTCCAAAAATTCCTTTGCTTATTATCCTCTTTCCAGAATTTCCTGTACTCATTATTCTCTTTCCAGAATTTCCTTTGCTCGTTATCCTCTTTCCAGAATTTCCTTTGCTCACTATCCTCTTTCCAGAATTTCCTTTGCTCATTATCCTCTTTCCAGAATTTCCTGTACTCATTATTCTCTTTCCAGAATTTCCTGTACTAATTATCCTTTCCAGAGTTTCCTGTACTCATTATTCTCTTTCCAGAAATTTTTTTTTCTCATCATTCTCTTTCCTTAGTTTCCTTTGCTCGTTATCTTCTTTCCAGAATTTCCTTTACTCAATATTCTCTTTCCAGACTTTCCTTTACCCGTTATCTTCTTTCCAGAATTTCCTTTGCTCGTTATTCTCTTTCCAGCATTTCATTCGCTCAATGTCCTCTACTCACAACCCTCCAACATTCCAAATTGTCTTCTCGTCTTCTGTATTTTCCGCTTATTCTCTCAAGAACATCCCTCTCTCCAATATTTGTAGAGCCAATACCTTCTCATCACTCATATCTCCAGCCCTTCCCAAAGTCCTTCTCTAACCACTTAACAAAAAGGGCAATCCTTGTCATTCTGTGCCCCACGACTCTGTTTTCTCTTCTTTGGAGCTTTTCTCAGAAGCTTAATGTTTATTGTCCGACTTCCCCACAAGAACATAGGCTCCTTGAGGACAATTTTGTCTTATGCACACCTGTTTTCCCAGCCCTCAGAACCATGCCTAACACATACTGATTGGTCGTAAGTCAGTGGGCAGTCTGTATTCATAATGATCTTTCAAGGAAGACAGCACTGCTCTCATTTTATGGTGGAAGAAACAGATTCTGAGAGCTGGTCATGTTTCCAACACCACATAGCTGTGGAAGAAAAGTTGAGTGTTCTCCTGTCTTGTCAGGATTTCTCTGGAATCCATTGGCTGGGAGCTCATTGATTTTATATTAACGTGACTATTTTGTGTTTAGTTTTATTAATATTTAGGGAGAAGTGAGTGAGGGGAGATAGGTAGGTAGGTATCAAATGCCAATTAAAGCATTTAGAACCGTTATGCTACATACCAGAAATTCTACCACAATCATAATGTTCTTTTCTCCTGCCCATGCCCAGATTTCTTTTTGGAGCAGTTTATGCTTACAAGGATGGAATGGAATATTCTGGAAGGCCCTGGGTATCACTACTGTTGCAGCTGCCAACCTTCTAACATTGATAGTGCCTTTCATTGGCAGGCCTGCTAAGGATTAATATTAAGGGAGAGGGCAGTAAAAGCCTCATTCTGCTCCCTGTTGGGCACCAATTAGCTTTGTTTTATCAGTGAAATATATTTTCTAAATTTCTAGGAAAGAAAACCGATAGTTTACAGGGCAAGAGTGACCCTTGCATAATGCTTCCTCCTGTGGGGATTTGGAAAACAATTTTGATTGCTTGATTTTTCCACAAGGTCAGACTTAACTGAAGCTGGAAGAGATAACTTTTACCACCTTGATTCCACTGCCAAGTCAGGGGGAAAAAATCTGAGTTCTGGAGCATTTTTCAATGTTGGATAAACCTCAACTAACACAGGTAGAAGAAACAATCTGAAGTCACATGGAGTCAGCTATTATGACTCATCTTACTTAATACCTGAAACATTTTACTTAATACCTGACATGTTGCATTGTTAACTCATTCAATACTTAACAGCAATGGTATGGAGTCGATGTTCCTTAAATGGAAGTTGGAATCAAGAGAACATAAATGACTCATCCAAGGTAACACAGCTAGGAGATAACATCAGATTGGAGGCCATAAGTTCTGAGCTATTACTCTGTTCCAAACTGGATCATTTCAACCAACCACTGGTTTTGAAGTAAAGGCCTCAATTGTGATCTTCCCACTGCCATGTCGTGTCATGGGAGAATGTTTCCATTTCACACACCTTTATGAGCATCACTACCCAGGATTGGGCTGTACAAAGTTTCCTCTGTTTCCATGGCAACTTCCACCTCTTTTCTCATTGCCCATTTCATATTATTCATCTCAAAACAATTCTTTAGACAAATGTGATTCCAGGTTACACAGGGAAGCACAGACAGCAAAAACAAGACAGCAGCAGGTCTCAAGAAGGATGCTCAGCTGGCTCCTCAAAGGCTAGAAGCTGCAGCCCAGACATTTCTAGATAGGAAAATGGCTACCCAGTGGAGTGTTCCCCTGTAATCCTTCCCCCTTGGGCAAACAGTCTGGAAGCCTCCCCATCTGTGTACCTTGTGATCCCAGGTAGACAGTTTAATCTCCTCAAGCCTCAGTTTCTTTTCTATCTAACTCATAAGGCAGATTAAAGACCTTAGTTCATGTAAAGTATCTAGGGCAATGAGAATTGTAGTTATTTGTTTTTTGTTTTTTGGGTTTTTTAATTGTTTTCATGATCCTTGGGTAAGATAACCCATTGCACACTGAAGGACTGGCATTTTGAGACTTCTTTTTACCTGTAATGTTGATTTTTGCATCAACTGATTTTAATTGTCCTAGATAAACATTTGGGACTTATTTCCCTGCTTGCCTGTGGAGTTTACTGTGCCTGCTTCTTATCCCTCTAGAAATACCCTTGTCTCCATATCGCTTGTCTCCATTACCCATAAGACCCGCTTTCTCCCAGGCAGAGTCTCCAGGATTCAGCCAGATGGGCCACTTCTGAGACCCAGATCAAGAGGTCTCCCAGGACTAATCCATCCTCAGGACACTCCTGTACACAAGGACCCAAGAGGTCCTTGTGGGAAAGAACACAGTGTATCTGTTTGCATTTCAGTGTCTGGCTCAAGCCTAAGAGGAAAAGAGTGCTCATTATGTTTGCTGAGAGAATTTCTGTGCAAAGCTCTACCTTGTTGCCAGCTCTTGACAACAACAACATCAGCTAAATGATTATTCTGGTGAGACACTGTACATACATTATGTTAGAAAATCCACAATGCAAACCTATGAAATTAAGCTATCATCTCACAGATTAGAGGATGAAAGCTCAGCGTGGGGAACCCAGATCATGCTCAGTCTCTTGTTCAAGGATCATCTCTTTCAGCATTCACCCGATGTCCTTGCTTCCACTCTTCAGACTGCAGCAAATGGAAACCCTGCACCCTCACTGATGGGGAGCTTACTCCTTCACAAGGCAGTGTCGCTTTCCTCTCACAGAGTGCTATCTGCTAGAAAGTTCTTCTTTACATTGAGTCTGATCATATCTTGGAGTTTCTTCCCCTCATCCACTTAGTCTGGGTCTGCCCTCTGGAGGATCTTAGAAACAAGACTTAAAGTCCTTCCCCTATGTTAGCCCTGCTGCTACAAATAAATTGGTCCCCTGCTGACTCCAACTCTGGAAGATGGATCTAAAGCAGAAAAGGGGAGAATATGTTAAAAAGTAGTCAATTAATTTTTTTTTAATGATAATGATACTAACACTTTATAAAACAATTTTCTTTCTAAATATATTTTTCCTCACACCCAGGTGTTCCCAACAAAAACATTCCCTTTTGCTGTTAAAATAGCTATCATTTGACTTGTGAACCACAATATCTACAAATGCTTTGCATCTGTATGCCGGGAGGGCAAAGAGTAGGCTGGGCATGATTTAGTGAATTGTAACTACTTAGCTTCGATGCCTTTCCCACTGAAATTTGTTATGCTAGAGTAAATTCAAAGCAGTGTCTCAATCTTAGTATTAAGGGTGGATTCTGAAATGCTGGAAAGAGAATTTTATGAAAAATTAGAAGACATTTCTCCCTGGAGATTGAATCCAGATTCCCCTTCAACTTGGGTACTAAATGATAATAGCCTCCTCCAGTGAGGAAAAAAGAGGAATAAGTAATGGGTGTAAGGAAAAAGAGCCTCGGGCACTGGAGATTTGGGCTCCAATGTCTGAATGTCCATAGCATGTACGGTTGGTGGCCTGCTCATGTTCCCTGGGCCGATCATCTGAAAGTTTGGTACACAATTTCTGTATACACCATCAGTTTCCTACCTGCAGCATCTGCTTGTCTCTCCCCAAATGCCTTCTCTGATGACAGAAATGGCATCAGCCAACATGGATGTGTTAATGACCCAGCAGCAAACTCAACCAATAGGGGAGGGAAGTTAACCATCAAATACTCCAACTTCCTTGATTCTCAGTTGGACAATTATAATGTGCATTTTACATCCTCCCTAAAGAAGTTCCCAGGGGGATTGAGGGACAGTTGCCCCCTCATCTGCTTTTGGCTTTCCTCCCTTTCTTGGACCTCTTTCTCCCTCCTTCCCTGTGTTTCCTGGGATTGCCTCTCGGATCCACTGTTTACTTTCAAATTTCTCACCCATTGTCTGCTTATAAAGAACCAAACCTGAAAGTCTTCTTATCAACACTTAATTGGTGATAAGAACTTCATAATTTTGGTAAGGGAATGAAATAATATTTGAGGAGCCTGGACCATGAATTTTCAGAAAAAAAAAAAAAATGGAGTGCCTCCTGTGTCCTCATCACACTCTCCTCCTTCTCATTTCCCTTTCTCCTCCTGCTTATTCCTTTCCTCATGCTCCTTGGATGAATGAGAATTTTCTCTGAAAAGGGCAACCAATTAGTTATCATACAGGAAGTTTAGAAACAGGTACTGAAGACAAATCAAAACTGGGGGATACGAAAATAAGTTCGAATTTGGGGGAAAGTTTTCATAACTTTGATTAAGATAAAGGGCTACCATATCCAGGACTGATTTTTATTGGATACTGACTCTACTGCATGTCAATAGATTACATTGAGTATTCTTAATAAAAGGTGAATATGTATAACAAAGCTCTGTAAACTCAATACAAGTACAGTTTAAAAAAACTTGAGTGGCTGTGACAGAGACCATATAGCTTCAAAAGTCTAAAATAATTACTATCAGGCTCTTTACAGAAAAAAAAAATGACTGACTCCTGATCAAGACTATTGCTTTGATTTAAAAAAAAAAAAAGTAGAAATAAAGAATAAATAGGGAAGGTATTTATAAACATGTATCTATTTTTATAATTCCATACCATAAATGGTATGTACTACCCCATAATTTCCTAGTTGCATTTTTCTTGATTTTGTTTTTCAGTCCAAAGAACACTTGAATAGAGAAAACCATCCATAAACAAAAACAAAATCACCCTTGCCTTTTTTTAATTATAAAAGACATATGAAATTACAGGTTGGAAATGCAAGATTTGACAAGGCAATATGTTGACCCAGGGGTGGCCACCACTCCCACATTGCCATCCTAATGGGCAATATAATCTATTCCAAGAGTTGCTCGGGCCTTCCCAGCTCTATATATAACAAACATGATCCTTTTAAAAACAACCCAAATTATACATAATGCATGCTTATATTCTTAAACTGATCTGTTAGAGATGCTAAAAAAAGATTGCATATATTTTAATTTTCCCAAAATGTCTCTTTCCCCAACACCAACTATTTTATCTCCCTTATAAAACTCCAGAAATTCTGAAGATCTTCCTGAAAAAAATAAAAACAACAACAAGAAATGAAACCAAAAAAATAAGAAAAGGTCTGAAAATTTATTTTACTGCCTAAAAACCGCCAATGCTTATCTTTTTATGCAGGATTAATTTCGAATACTCTAATTCTTCATGTCTGCTTAACTTTTCAATGTTATATACTGAAAACAACATCATCCCACAGTGCTACTTTGCATGCACAGTTCTGTACTCTTTTACTGCCATTCTCTGAGCCATGCACTCTTGCATTCCGGGACTTTTGCTCCCATTGTTGCCTCTGCCTAGAACCATATTCATATTTCTGAAGATCTTCCTTTCTAACTGCTCTCCAGCCACCATGTACCCGTACAGGCCTTTATGAGTTCTCTTAGATAAAATTAATCTCTGGTTCATTCTTCTCTATTTCGTCTATTCAGGTTGCTTAAGCCCCACATCTGGAATTGTTCTTGCATCTTCCTCTCCTTTTCCCTTCGTCCCCAGTGCCCACATTTGCCCATCCAACCCAGCCTAGAATCTGTCATTTCTACATGAAGCTACTCTCATCTGTGTTCTGGACAACAGTTTATCTTTCCTGCTTTTCCCAGTCTTATTTTCTTCCAACCCATTCCCTACCTTAGAAGACTAAACTTTCAAACAAATAAATCAGATCGTATCAGTCCTCTGCTTAAACTTTCTGGTGACCTTTAATATTTGAAATGAAATTCAAATATCTTAATGAGGCCTGCAAAGTAATACATCATCTGATCTAATGATGTAATGATCTCACCCCAACCACTTCCCAACATGCTCTATTCCTGTGCTAAATATGAGCTAAAGTCAGAATATTTTGATTCTTTTCTCCACATCTGGAATACTCTCTTCCTCATTCTTTACTTTCTTGTCCTAAATTTTCGTTCATAACAAACAAAAAAGTCAATTCATTCGTGATGTTTTCCATAGCACCTGAAACCATTGCCTCACTTCATATCATTTGGTTTTCTTCCTTCATAGGATGACTACAACTTGTCATTATGTATTTATTTATGAGTAACTCTATAAAGTTTGTCTTTCCTACTAGTTCGTTACACTATAAATTTGTGAACCACCTTCTTCTACAACCAGTACTTCTCAGTATTTAGCATACAATAGGCCCTTATCAAATGGAAGGCATGAATAATTTAACGAATGAATAAATTATATATATACTGAACATTTATCACATTGTCAAATTCAATTTATTGCACTTAGTTTATTAAGTATCTTTTTTTTTTTTTTTTTTTTTTTTTTAATGTATATGCCGGTTTGCCTCTCTAAATTGTAAGGGTTCTTACACAAGAAGCCTCAATTACTCAGCCTGGTATCAGCCACAGGTCCTAGAATCTGAGCCCTAAGTAAATATAGATTGATTAGAAGCAGCGCCTTACTCATTTGACTCTAATGTAAGCTCCTTAAGAACATGAGGATAATATAGTCAGTTTGTGAAGTCCAGTGCCTGGTACATAGCAGGTGCTAAATAAATGTTTTATGAATAGATGCACGCATACATGTATCTTTCTCAGAATGTCAGTAAGTTAGTATTCCATTGTGTATAGATACAACCTTTTTTATCCATTCATCCCTTAATGGACACTGAGGCTGATTCCATATCTTGGCTATTGTGCATGGAGTGCAGATATCTCTTCAATATACTGATTTATTTTCCTTTGAATAAACACCTGCTGGTAGGACTGCTGGATGATATGGTAGTTCTATTTTTAATTTTTTGAGGAATTTCCATACTGTTTTCCATAATGGCTGGCCTAATTTACATTCTCACAAACAGTGCACAAGGGATCCATTTCCTCCCCTTTCTCACCAACACTTACTATCTTTCGTCATTTGATAATAGACATTATAACAGGATTGAAGGGACAGCTCACTGTGATTTTAATTTGTGTTTCCATGATGGTATATACTTTGAAGTGTCATGTTGTATGCAATAAAATACATATAACTATATGTCAATTAAAAAAACATAAATAAATAACATTTCATCAACAAGTTCAGGACTGCAGAAGTAAAAACAGAATTGGGGCCTTTCTCCTGTGGACACTCCCTTTCTAGGCTTTCTGGATCATTTTCTTTCTTTCAGGTTATTTATTTCAGGTCAGTAAACGTGTGTTCTGTTTTTCTATCTGAGGTGGTATGCTAGTCCTGGAAATCAGAAAGCTGAGTAGGACATGAACGAGCTTGATTTTTCCAACCTGGCCGCTGATTCAAGGAACTCAGAATCTGGAAAAATAAAGAGGTACATTAGAGGACAAGAATGTACTGGAAACTGACTGATGATTGCCCTTCACAGATGGCCTGTGCAGGGTTGGTGCAGCGGCTTCCAGTTCACAACAGCCTGACCCTTTCTTGAGACCTGTGCTTGGTGTCCCAGAACCACCCACCTCCAGTAGGGGGCAGCCTACAGCCAATGACCACTGAGGTCCAAAAGGTGGCCATCTTACCTCAAAGGAGATAACCCCAGGGTCTGGTTTGTGCTCCAGACCTGTCCCTGTGGACCTGTCCCTGCCATGCTTCGGCTAGGCTGTTCACTATTTCCCTTACAGATTTTTTACTGAAGACTATTCCCTCTGTAAATCATGTGGACCCAAACACCTGTCTCAGGCTCCGTTTTGAAAGAATACCAGCTAAGGCACCATGGGATAGATACTGTCATACGCTAAGTGCAGGGAGCTGTGAGACAGAAGAGGGGGAACAGATGCCATCTAGAGATAGACAGCATTGCTGCAGGAATACAAGGCCCAGTGGAGAGAACAAACACCCAAACACTGTTTGTTTAAAGGAGGAAGGGCTTTATTTCAGCTTCTTCACAGAAGAATTCAAAATGGCCATGCTCCCTGACTAGCTCAGTCTTCTCCTTTTTATACCCAGTCAAAAAGTCCAAGCCCAAGGGTACCTTTCTCACTGGTTACTTTGAATCAAGCTGGAGAAGCTGGCTCTGGCTTTTACAGGACCATGGGTTTTTACAGAAGCGGAAGCAAGCATCAGTTTCAGGGTCCCAGGAAGTTAATTCCTAAGAGCTGAGTCACCACCTCTCAGGTGTATCCTTGGGGTCTCCTTGAGAAGACCTCTGTTCTCCTAGACCTTACTTTCTCTGGGTACCCTCTCTCAGTGTGAGAAGTCTCCCTAGGAAAGAGGGAGGTATAGAGTATTTCTAGGTATAGAGTATTTCAAATTTGTTGAAAAGTGTGAGGACAATATGATATGATATATGATAAAAGGTAATAACACTCATATACTTCCTATCTGGATTTAGCTAATGTCAACATTTTATTGATAGACACTTCAAAACTTACACAGAATTGAAGATTACCAATATGGTTGAAATGTCTCTGTGAATCTTTTCAATTCCATTCTTTTAAAAAATAATCTCCACAACAAACTTCTATCCCAGTTTTCATGTGAGCAGTTTGCAATCATATTTCCGTAATCGTACATGAACTCAGTGTGATTCCATCCCTTAGAAAGGATATTTAAGTGAATACCACACATAAACTTTGTTAAATCCCCCTTTTATTCTGAATATTACTTTTTTGTGATCTGCCCATGTTAATACATACAGCCTATTGTATTCTTTTCTGTTGCCAGGTAGCATTCCATGACTTTGCCTTATTTTGGCTTTTTTTTTTCCCAGGGACCAGGTTTGAACCCACCACCTTGGATATATGGCGCCGGCACCCTATTCCTTGAGCCCCAGACACTGCCTTTTTTTTTTTTTTTTTTTTTTGTCTCCTTGCCTGCCTCTACTAGATTGGTAAAATTATCTGTATTTCTTCTTTTTATTGGAAATTATACATTCCATTTGAATTAATTTACAGAATACTCTACAATGTGAACATGCATGCTATATTTGATAAGGCTGAAAATGTATCTACATTTCTCTTTTCTATGTGAAAGCTGCAAGGCACAGAGGATCCCCTAACTATGAAATCCTTCCTGCCATCTTCCATGTAATTGGCAAGGGTTTTATTTCACTCCTTTTTAACCCTTCCATTAGTATATGGGCATGTGGCTGTATATAAATATATGTGCACATGTTTGATATTTATACTCATGTAGTATTAACTTTATTTTGTTTAATACTACTTGTTCAGTATCTTCTCCTGCACCCCACACTTTCCCTGTATGCTCAGTTCCTTTTTACTTCAGTTCCTCCTTTCATGGATCTTTTGGAGAGGCCAATGAGTAGACAATTAAATCTGTTTTCTGTCTAGAAGTGTTTTCATTTTAATATTTCTCCCCTATGATACATTGAACTGCACAGAGAATGTGAGGCAGGCTAAGTAATCCCTTTGTTGGTGATCGCTATTTCCTTTTTTGTAACTTTCAAAAATGTGTCTCTTATAGTCTATCATGCTGATACAAGATATCTTGGGTATAGACTTGTTTGTATTTATCTTGCCCAGAACTCTGGGATTTTTTTTTTTTTGACCCATTTTTAAGACAATAAAAAATAATTGAGACCATTTCTGTCTAAACATTACCCTCCCCTGGTTTTACGTGCTGTCTCAGGTGCATGCTGCATGTTTTTATTCTATCCACTAGCTTTAATTTTATTTTCATCTCCTAATACCAGTGAGTGACATACTAAGTGATTTCATCAAAACTACATTCCAGTTCCTAATTCTGTTTCCTTCTAGTCAACTATGTTATTCATTCATGGTTTTTAATGTCTACATCTATGTTCATTTCTAATTTTTTTACTTAATTATTTCTCAAAGTCTTTCTAATCTTTGTCTGTGTTCTTTGGGTCCTGACTCGTATGTTCTACCTTCATTCTTCTTTTTCTGCTGTTTTGAACGTACTTACAGTCAATGATCTTGTAAGGCACATAGCATAGATTCCTCCACCTGCCTCATATGCTCCTTCTCCTTCATTGTGGTTCATTTTCTTGCTTCCTGCATAATGTTTATTAGTACATCATTTCGATAAGGGCTTTTGCTGTATTCTGTGTTCTATATTATAGAAGCATTTCTATAGATTTCACAAACTTGAGTCCTCTTCTCGTTAAGGCTAATGTCTCATCTTAGAGACTTAACATCCCAAAGGTTATGGGCACTTGAATTCCCCAGGAGCATTTAACTTGGGTTAAGGATTTTGGTTTCTCGTGGGGTTCTGTTAGGGTCCCAGGAGTGCATAGGTGGTGGTAGAGTTCCCACTACACAGATGGTGTATTCTTTAAGGCTGTTTTCTTTGCTCAGGGGTCCACTTCCCCCAGCTGAGCATGACTCAGATCCCTGTATGACCCCTTCCCACCTCTTTACGTGGTTTTGCACCCATCTCTATTCTCAGCTCCAGCTCAAGGTCTCCCTTCATTGCTGGCATGGCAAGTTTTCCTTTCTACACTTTAAGATTAAATGTGTATTGCTTTGTCTTTATTTCATTTTACCTAGCATTAGTAGATACTTGGAGTAAGAAGTAAGGCAAATCCTTTCATATCTGTTCAGGCAAAGGTATCCATTTTCAGGACTAGATCTGAGCCTGAAAACATGAATGAATTCGAGAAAAAGAGAAAGGAAGGGCATATCAAGTAGAGAAAAATAGCATAAGGAGAGAGTTGGGGGAAAGATCTTCACTGGTGTTTGGCTCAGATGGCACCTGGTATTCCTGGCTGCCTCTACAGGCTGCTCCCCAGGGCCACCCCTTCATGGGTTTTCTAAAGGAGAAGCTAGACAAAATGCAGACGTGAGAAGCAGACTGACTGGGGTCAGAGCCAGAGGCACCGAGTGAGCCATGAAGCCAGGCATATGGATCTGGGGGCCGGGCAAATCAGTGCAGAGCAAAACGGAGTCAGAAGATGGAGAGAGTAAGTGAATCTGTTGTGATCGATCTTCTAACATTCTGGGCTTGGTCTAGAGCCAACCTGGACATTACTGACCAGAGCAGCGTCTGTGTCTGTGCAGACCACATGCCCTGCATATGCGTGTGCAACTTGTGTGTTCATGTGCATGTTAGGGCATTCAAGGTGGGGAAAGAGTCTCTCTAGCAGAACATGATGCTTCTCTGTCGTCCTCGAGGCTGGCCTTTCACGGTGGACGTGGGTGGTATAAAAACTTGGCTCCACAATGTGCGAGGAGCTTGGTGCCAATGCAGGAGCAGTTTGAATCTGGAGTACCTAGAAGAGCTGTTGTAGGAAGGAGAGGACATGTGTTAGAACCGCACACTGTCCTCACTACCCAGAGAGACGGTTCCTGAAACAGCAAGGGCGGGGGGCAGGCAGAGCCCACTTTGAGGGGAGAGGCTAAAGCAGTGGGTTTCAAAATGTCTCTGCAGAAGAAGCTCAGGGATCACTCTCTGGAGTTAGAGCAAAGGAGAGCTAAGTAAGCTGAGCTAATTTCCAACAGAGTTGCTCTGCTTTTAACTGGAAAAATAAACAAAACAGGAAAGATTGTTAGGAATTTTTACTTTTTTATTTCTTTGGGGTTTTTTTGTTTGTTTGTTTTTTCTGCTTTGTTTTCAGTGAATTTCTTTCTTCTTTCTTTATTTTTATTAAGTCAAATACGCATAGATCATAAACACATTTATGCATATGGGGGTACAATGTGGTTTTTTTTTTTTTTAATACAATCTGACGTAGTTACATCAAACCAATCAACATAGCTTTTACCTCATTTACTTGATTATTGTGTTAAGACATTTATGTTCTACACTTGACAGATTTGACTTGTACCCTTGCAATATGCTCCATAGGTGTGGTCCTGCCTTTTACCCTCCATCAAACTGCCCCCCTTTGCTTTGAGACAGTGTCTCACTCTGTCCCCTGGGCTAGAATGCAGTGGCATCCTCATAGCTCACTGCAACTTCAGACTTCTGGGCTCAAGCAATCCTTGTGCTTCAGCCCACCCCCACCCCCAGTAGTAACTAATTACCCATTTTCAAATTGAGATAAAATTTGCATGATAAGATTCACCTGTTTACCCATTTCAAAGTGTACAACTCAGTGGCTTTTAGTACATTCATAAACTTGAAGGATTATCGCCACCATCTGATTCAAGAACATTTTCATCACCCCAAAATCAAACCCGATAGCTATGAAATAGCCACTCCCCACTCCTGACTTCTCCTCACCCCTGACAACCACTAATCGTTTTATCTCTATGGATTTGCCTATTCTGGATATTTTATGTAAATGCAATCACTTAATATGTAGCCTTGTATGACCTGTTTCTCTCACTTATAATTTTTTTCAAGCTTCATTCATGTCGTATGTCTCAATACTTCATTCATTTTCATAATTGATACTATTTCGTTGTAGGAATATACCACACTTTGCTTATCTGTTCATTAGTTGATGGACATTTGGTTGTTTCTCCTTTTCTACTGTTACAAATAATGCCCCTATGCAAGTTTGGGTACAAGATTTTGTTTGAACAAGTGCTTTTACTTCTCTTGGGTTTGTAGAATTTTAATTTAAAATAATTTTACATACTTCCATTTTCCCATCCAAACCCAAAGATGCTTCCTACCACTGACACCATAAGTGGCCTAATTATTGTTCCCTAAACAGGAGTATGAATACTTCTGTGGGTTTGTGCTGATGTGCCACCACATCCCCACACAAAAGCTAAATAGGAAATATAGAACAACATTCTGAAGCAAAAAAGTTCATGGGGAAAAGGCAAATAATGTTTTTACATTAAGTCCAGACAATGTCTAATATGTCATCGATTCTCAGATATTCATGTTTTAACACTTTTGAACTTTGGGCATATTTTATAATCGATGCTATGCCACAGTTTAATTTGAAGCATTTTTTTCCTCTTTTACTGATAAATAAAATAATGATGTGTCCTATCATAAATGTATCTCAGATTTTATGGGTTCTGGTATTATGGAGTACAATCTACAATTCACATAAAATTTTAAGATACAAATAGGAGACTTTGGAGCATCCAGATCTGGCTACAATTTCTTCAGGGTTTCCTGACCATTGTCTGTCCTTTGGAGCTGTGGTGTACAGTGGTGCAGACTATAATCAGCCTGTGAGGATGCCACAAAGCCCAGTGCAGAGGGCTTAACACTCCAAGGTACTTACTGAACCTCCTTCTCCACTTTGATTTCTGTTTCCTCCATCACCACAGGCTCCCATGACATGCACCTCACTCTGAAATACTATACTCCAGTGTCAGACAGACTGACATTTTCAAGAAGAATTTCATTTTTAAAAGCCAAGGGAAAAGTAAAAGAAAAAAAAAAAGAACAAAATATAAACAGTACAGAAATTGTCAAGTTCTCAATTATTGTGTTTGTGATATTACCATCCTACAAAAGTAAAAATAAACTTTAGTGAGACATGGATTTCA
The DNA here is from genome assembly GCA_963574355.1 of Loris lydekkerianus. Taxonomy (NCBI): domain Eukaryota; kingdom Metazoa; phylum Chordata; class Mammalia; order Primates; family Lorisidae; genus Loris; species Loris lydekkerianus. Next base: position 6,554 of record CAUYPK010087831.1, on the reverse strand, counting down.
GCAAAAGTTAGCTAATGATGATTAGGAAGCCTCAGCTTATGTTACGTGCCACCCCAGGGTCAGCTGTGCCCACCATTCACCTTCTTCTCAACCACGCAGGGAAAGTCTTGGCTTCATGAGTTTTTGGATTCCTCCCCTGCTGATTTCCTTCAGCTGGGCTCTTTTGAAAAAGTTCTGGCCCAAGCAAAATGTCACATCTTCTGTCCCTAAAATGGCTGGGGAATCGCTTGAATAGTTATGAGAATAAAATATCTTTCCAAAATCATAAAAGAAACACATGTATGAACACACACACACAAGCACAATGGTTTAGCTCAAGAAAATCAGCTTTTTTTTTTTTTCAAAGTATTGTCTTTACTGAGGTGGGGTTGCATTGCAGGTGAATAGTGTGAGCCAAGCTATTGCTGAAGGATGATAATCTTCACTATAATTATTCATGTTACTTTTAAATTTTTTTTCAGAACCATTTATTAAAAAATAATTTCAAAACTAATGAATACATTTTCATAGATCTAAGAAAGATGACAACAAAAATCTTAATACTGAAGCTAAATCAGACTATCCAATGTTCCAGTAGTAACTGGGTGGATGCTGCTGAACTAGGGTGAGGGGAACCATAGCAGCTAAAAGTAATGCTTATTTGTCTTTGGATTTAAACTCACAATAAGACTATGAGGGCTGCTCTTTGAGAACTGATTCTTTTTAATAAATGTGAAGAGCAATGAATTATGTCTTGTGGGAGAAGCACATTTAGCAGGAGGAAAAAGCATATTGAATCACTTAATTCCTTCCAGATAGCAACTCATAGAAGGCTAAAGACAGGTTGAGGCAGGTTTCTAAAAAATTCTATTAAAATTACGAGTGGAATCAAAACCACATCTATGGGGAATGTTGAAAGAAATGGGTTTATATAACCTACAGAAAGGAATACCCGTGATGTGGGTGGTAGGGTAGGAAGGAAACCACCTGCAGATACCTAAGACATATTATACAAAAGCAAAATTAGGCTCATTCTGAGACATTACAGAGACAGCGATTGGTACAATATGAAACAGGTTGTCTACAGCTTTCCAATAGTGAAATCTGCTGGGATGGGGACTCCATTCTTGGCAAAGGAAAGCACCCCCAGAAAAAGAGGAAAAATGAAAAGTAAGCTGAGTGAGTCAGAACAAAAAAATGTCAGCTAGTTTACATTTAAGCTAGCCATTGCTAGCAAGCTTCCTGCCTTTTCTGAAATTCTACCCTGTTGGGGATACAGCTTACAAACACCCCTGCTGGGTCTGTGAGCACTCTGAGGAAAAATGATCATAGAAGAGGCTACGGCAAAGACCTAGAAAAATACATTAACTGGGTCATTTCCTGCCTAGTAAACCGGCAAAACAGATACCCATTGTGGAGATTTGCATTTGCCTAGGGCAGAGATCAAGGGAGTAGCTTGAGTCCTGAGATATGGGCAAAAGAGCTTATATCCCTTATCGCAGAGGAAGATCCTCTGTGTTGAGATGGGAGGAAAATTCCACCAATTCCTCAGAGGAGATTAACACCAGTGGCATTGTACTCCACAGGGAACTAGTGGAGTTTAACAGGTCCCTAGAAATCTGTGTGTGTGATCTCAAGCGGGAGGCTCTCCCAATACAAGGCTCAGATTTCATATTTCTGAAGACTACCCTTAAGGTTATTAATAATATCAATAGGAGCTGAGATGCTCACTCTGAAACTGCTGGTATCTTTGTTGTCTCTCACTCATCTTACCCTCTGTGCAAACAGACTTCAATAAAATCAGAGTGGAACAAACACTTGACTTGATGCTGTTGCTAGAATCCCACAAACAGGCAATGGACCCCTGAGGTCCCACTTTTAATTCTTCTCTATGCCTCATGTCTCTTTCTTTACAGTCATTTCTGACTCTATATTCCTTCAGTCTGTTGTTCACCAGTTTCCAAAGATCTTAATGGACCCTGTTCCCAGTGCAGGACTACAACAAAATCGGCCCAAGATAGGATGATATACTTTGGGACGATCTCAGTTCTTTAAGAAAGGAGGTGCTCCAGTGAGGAAGCTGCTCTCTGTCAGCCACCAGAGCTCCCTGACTGAACTTTAATAGGTGGTTAAGTGATAGGACTTATGACCTTTAACATCCCTTTAAACCTGAAGTTCTAATGACAACCCCAATCTACAACGGGGAAACTGAGATTCCAAGCAGTCTCACCAGTAAGGAAAAACACAGGCTCTGACAATATTCTTGTCCCTCTGATTTAAGGTGCAAAGCAACCCAACCCAGCAAGATCTTGAAGAGCACACACAGCTCAGCTGCCTCTCTGGCAATCTCTTAGTCATACAAATTAGAGATCACAGGTCACACCTTTTCAGCAGGTTTATACCTCCCTCCTGATTCCTGGGGCCTCTCTACAGGTTGCTGCTAGACCATTGAAAACTCTGCGCCATTCCCCACACACCACTTGGGAGGAAATTGCTGGGCAAGGCACCAGTAATGTTGAGATCCACAGAGCTCTTTCATGGTGCTGCAGTTCAGTCAAAAAAAATGTTCTTTTTCAAGATGGATGACCCTCTGGCCAGTAATTTTGTGGATGGAGTGCTCATTCAAACACCCTGGGCTCATTACCAGCTCAGAGCACAAAAATTATGCAGGTAATTTCTACCCACTGTCCAATCTGTTGCTTGCCCACCCTCACATCAGCTCCTGTTCCATCCTTCCTGAGATAAATGTGACATTATACACACCACTTTACAATCCCTAACACAGCAGGTGCAGTTAGAGACTTCCACACCTTATTAATAAGAGTCCTAATGAAGAACCAAAATAACCTACCTGTCACAGAAGTTATGTCACCTCCTAGGAAAATTAAAGTGGCAAGTCATTCCACATGTGGTCTGTTTTTCCTTTGTCTCCAGTTCATTCTTTCTGCCTGCCCCCAGCCTCTCTTCCTTACGTGTGTTAGTTCTTGTCAAGTGGTTTTAGCAAAACTGCACTTGATTGCTTAATTGCCCATCATTTGCTATGCCATTGGTGGGATGTGCACTGAACTTGGAAACAGAAAGAGCTGGGTCGTAGTTCCAGCATCCCCTTCACTTTCCTGTCTAGTGGGAAATTGTCATTTTTAGAATCTTCCCCAGGCCAACCTTAGATAAAGCTGTTGCAAGGATGGCAGATGTCAGCTTTACCCAGAATGACTCTATTCCTGTAGTACTAGCTCCTGCATATTCAGAAATGAAAGACAGCATCCTTGTCTCCAAAAAGTTTACAGCCTCCTGTAGGAGTCAGCAAAAGGGACAAGGTCATAAAGAGTGTCTCTGATTCAACTGTTCAACTCTGCCGTTACAGCTCCAGAGCAGTCATACACAATATGCAAACAAATGACTGTGGCTGTGTTCTGATAAAGCCTGATGTATGAAAACAGGGGGTGGGCCGGCTTTGACCCCCTGGATATCATTTTTTCAAGTCCCCAATTTAGTAGGAGAGACAAACAAGAAATCCAACTGTTGTGATGCTCAACAGTGAGTGATGGGAGAAGAAGGGAGAGACAAAGGGTGGCTAGGGAAGGCTTCCTGGAGTCATGAGTCATGGCTTCCTGGAGTCATGAACCATGGCTTGAGGAATGCAGAGCTGCTTAATCATGCACCTGCCTCATCTCCCTCCTCTGCCACTGTTATCCCCAGTATACTGATTATCTGGGATTAGACTCCGAGGTTCCTGTAAGCTTTAACTGCATCTTAGCATCTCTGGAGCAACAAGGTCAAGTTTAGTGCTTGTATGTGAACAGGTCTTGATGCATTTTTATTGGGTTAAAAAGTATACAACCTTGTACCTGTGTTTTGATCACTGCTGGCTTTCACTATTTTTCTGAAAAACAATCTTCCTGCTTAACTCTGTGGAGTTAAGTCAGGTGGAGATTTTGTTAGAATACAAGAGGGTCCTTAGAGCTGGCTGGTTATTAGTTCATATTCTAGAGACAGACCGACTTGGGAATTGTGCTCTGCCCTTGACTAGCTGTGTGATCTTGGACAAGTTACTGAGCCTTTCCATTCCTCAGTTTCCTCTTCTGCTAAACAAGAATATGAAAAGATTTACGTCATAGTATTGTTGCGAGAATTAAATGATTTAGAATGGTTCCTGGCACAGAGTAACTGTTCATTAAATACTGCCTAGATTTATGTCATCCCTATCTACATAATCATCTTATAGAAAGAGGTAAGGGGAGCCCTTGGTAGCTGCGTCACATTCATTTGGAAATTCTAACCAACTTCCCAGCTCCAGCCTTATTTGTTTGTTGTTTTAATCTCCTCTGGTATTACACAAGGAGAAAAGTTGATTGGCAGCTTAACTGTTTAAAATCAATATAAGAAGCACTTGGAGATTAAAGCAATTTAAGCAAGGCACTGACTGGGGTTGGCAGCTAAAACTGCTCTTGAAGGAAGCCAGGGAAGGAGATGAAGAAAGTGGGTCAGAAATGAAACAGCGCACAGCTGTGTGAGTGGAGGTGTGATTGCAACAATAGAGCAGCACGCCTTTTTCATCAGAGATCATTTCTTTTTATTAAAAAAAAAAAGAAAGAAAGAAAATAAAGTAGAACCCAAAGCCCTAATCCTAAAATTGCTCCAGCCTAGTACTGATTTTTCTGGCAACTTGAACACACTTGTCTCTTCCCTCTGCTGTCTGCTGCCTTGCCTTATGCACACACACACACTCCTCCAGCCCCAGGGCCAATCTCTGCAGGAAATTCCTCACCAGGTACAAATAGAGACATTACATCCCAGAGTCCTTGCTGATGCCACAGAAGACTAAACCTCCTGGAATAAACCCATAGTATCCAGCAAGGAGACTCTGTTGAAGGGAACCAAATCTGTATTAAATCTGCAACTAAGTCAGAAAGTTCCAAAGTATATGAGGGAGCCCTGGTACCTCTCTTTCCTACCCATCTCAGACATACATTGAAAATTCCATTTCTTGATCGTTTTCCTTTATTTTTCTTATTCTACTCAGTCTGTGCTCTAGGAGTTAAACTGTATCAGCCCCACAGTGATTAAGGCGTCTTCCTAACTACAACTGTTCTAAGCCAGCCCTTCCTGGTTCCACCCCAAACTGGTCTCCTACTAGGTTAACTTCATCCTCTAACAAAGAATTTCTTGCATATTTTCAACAAGAGGGTTTCTTTATTTTGACTTATATATAGATCACCTGAATTCCTTATACAATATCAGTGAATTTTCTCATACTCAGAGAGCCAGGAAGAAGAAAGCACTTTGGATGTTGGGCCACCCAAAGACTCTGAAGGGCTTGAGATCCACATCAAAGACCATTCATAAAGGAAAGCTCCTCCCCACAGGTGGAGCATTTTAACCATGACATGGTCAGTATGGTAGGCTTTATTCCTGTGTCCTCTTGGGAAGTCACATGCACACATCCCCTTAAAAAAGAGGGGAAAAAAGAGATCTTTACATAAGAATACAAGCTAACATATGTCATAGGAGTAAACAAAGAATAATAGAAATAGAAAAGTTACCATTTTGAAGCCATTAAAGAAATAAGTAATTCAACAAAGGGTCACCAACGAACTCTAAATCACTGGGTGAAGTTTTTTGAAGAGCAGGATATTCGTGGGATTGCAATCTACCATCCCATGGGTCACTTCTTAATTACAGAAGAAAAGGGATCATTTATCAGGGAGACAACTTATGGCCACTGCCTGAACCAACTGATGAAATTCAGCAAAAACCAGTAATGTTATAAACTGATGCACATCTGATGTACCTCCTGATTGGATTCCATGTCAACTGCGTACTGCCTTGCCATAAATATTTAAGTTGAATCTTGTCAAGGAGGAAGGAGGAAAATCCAAAATCTGGAGACATTCTTTAAAGACACTTGCCCTGACTCTCAAAAATTGCCAATGACATACATGACAGGTGGATAGATAACATATATCATGTGTACATAATGCATGTGTGTGGATAGATGACACGTGTGCATGTGTACATACTGCATGAGTGTGGATAGGTCACATGTGCATGGGTACACATTGCATGAGTGTGGATAGATGACATGTATGCATGGGTACACACTGCATGAGTGTGGATAGGTCACATGTGTGCATGGGTACACACTGCACTTGTGTGTGGATAGATGACACCAGTGCATGGATACACACTGCACGAGCATGGAGAGGTGACACGTGTGCATGGGTACACACCGCACGAGCATGGAGAGGTGACACCTGTGCATGGGTACACACCGCACGAGCATGGAGAGGTGGCACGTGTGCATGGGTACACACCGCACGAGCATGGAGAGGTGACACATGTGCATGGGTGCACACCGCACAAGCATGGAGAGGTGGCACGTGTGCATGGGTGTACACCGCACGAGCATGGAGAGGTGGCGTGTGTGCATGGGTGCACACTGCACGTGTGTGGAGAGGTAGCACGTGTGCATGGGTGCACACTGCATGAGCATGGAGAGGTGGCACGTGTGCATGGGTACACACCGCACGAGCATGGAGAGGTGACACATGTGCATGGGTGCACACCGCACAAGC
>CAUYPK010087827.1:0-81162 GCA_963574355.1 Loris lydekkerianus | reverse complement strand
CTGCAGCCACATGAAGCCTGTAGGCCCACTGGGTGCAGGACAAACCCTGGCCTGGAGCCACATGAAGTCTGTAGGCCCACTGTGTGTAGACCAGCTGCATAAACCCTGGCCTGCAGCCACATGAAGTCTATAGGCCCACTGTGTGTACACCAGTTGCACAAACCCTGGCCTGCAGCTACATGAAGCCTGTAGGCCCACTGGGTGTAGGACAAACCCTGGCCTGGAGCCACATGAAGTCCGTAGGCCCACTGTGTTAGACCAGCTGCACAAACCCTGGCCTGCAGCCACATGAAGCCTGTAGGCCCACTGTGTTAGACCAGCTGCACAAACCCTGGCCTGCAGCCACATGAAGCCTGTAGGCCCACTGGGTGCAGGACAAACCCTGGCCTGCAGCCACATGAAGCCTGTAGGCCCACTGGGTGTAGGACAAACCCTGGCCTGGAGCCACATGAAGCCTGTAGGCCCACTGGGTGCAGGACAAACCCTGACCTGGAGCCACATGAAGTCTGTAGGCCCACTGTGTGCAGGACCAGCAAGCCTAATCCCGAGGTCCTGGAGGGTGCAGTGCAGGGGGAGACGGGCCACAGTTGTAAACCATCAAGGGAGGTGTACTGAGCCTGGGCGGTGGAAGCGAAGCCTGTCCTTCCCTATGCCAGGACTGTGCCGGGGCGCTAGGCTCTACAAGCCAGCAGATGAGCCAACCTCAAGAGTAGACAGGTGGGGGACAGGCAGGATGTGGGCCAGGTCCAAAGACAGGGCTCCTAGGGAAAGTTCAGGTCCCAGAGCTCCATGGCCTCTGAAAGGACTTAAAGGGCAGGTGACATCACTTGTGGGGTTGGGCAGGCATTTTGGATTGGGACTTGGGGGGACAGTCCCTCAGGAGGGTAAAGCTGATGGTACAGGAGCTGAGCAGGGTACCCTGGGGATCTTGGCCCTGCAGGTTTTGACGTGGGGACAAGGTTTGGACTTTAGCCTTTGGACATCTGGGGATGCTGATCATATTTGAGTCTAGGGATGATATCTTCACACTCCTTACTGGTATCTGTATGGCATTACTGGTTGTAAAGTGAGTTCCAAAGTGATACCTCCAGGCTGTCCCTCAGATTTAATGGCTCTGTGAAGTACAGTGACCAGGCCCTTCCAGAGAGATCCCCAAGATTGGGTAAGATCCCCGAGTTGAAGTGGAAACCAGTTGCCACCTCTCTGTGCCAAGAAGCTGGATCAGGCTTATCTTCCCTTGAGACTGGTTGGATCTCAGACTGGCCTGTAAACTCTGAAATGGGGGATAGGGGAGGATTACACTGGTATTGTTCTTAACAGGGTCTGTGCAGTGAGAAAACATAAAAGGCCCTGTCTTTGGTAAGGGATGGCGGTCGGGTTGTGGGGAGATTGCAGGTCTGGGTGAGGGAGGGGCTATCCATGGCGAAGGAGAGACGAGGGACCCAGAGCTGGATGTAGGCCCTGGGGTGCTCGGGCCTACATCTCCTGCAGGCACAGTCTCTGTGCCAGGGTCTGTGAGACATTGACAGACACCCAAAACTAATTTCTTCTACAATCAGAAGAAAAAAAGGAACTTTAAGGTCAAGAAAATGTTTTTGATATATAGTGAGTGAAGGTAATCTTTTTTTCCCACAAATGCAACCATAAAATATAATTTTTAATTTTCTTTAATTGAGGAAGGGGTACCCAGAGCCCTCATGCACCCCAGGTGGGTAAGGGGCTGACTCCCACATAGGGCCAGTGTGGCCTTGTGGATGGCCTCTCCTGCAGAGGGGCTCCTAGTCCCCCTGCCTTCCTGCTAGACCCAAGACAGGTTCGGGGGTCAACACCCTGCCTGGGATCCCTGGAACCAAGGGACATTGTTCAGGGGCTGCTGTGGCCCACATCTGGGCTTTCCCAGTAGAAGGCAGCCAACAACTCCCTCCACTGCCTCCCCCCGCCCCTACAAACAGCAGCCTCACCTCCTTTGCTCCCTCAGCTCTGTCTGACGCACAGCGCTGTTTCCAAAGGGAAATTCTTAGACATAATGAACATATGGTTGTCTGGCTGGGTCCGAATGAGGATGGGGAGACATGGGAGCCAAGGGAAGGATTTCTGTCTTAAAAACAGGATCAGCAGTTCCTACCCACCTCCAGGAGATGTCCTGGGCACCTTCATGTTGAAAACAGCTCAGCACTAACAACATTGGGGCTTAGCCAATTACCTTTTATTGCCATAAATAGATCAGAAAATTGCCAGCCTTTCCAGGTAGATGCATGGGAGGATCCATTTGAATAGCAGCATAAAAAAAAAAAGCCCCCAAAGTATCTTGTAATTTCATTAATAATTTTACTTACAGTAACTATTAAAAAGGAGTGATGGATGAAATTAAAATTGAATCAAGACATGAGAAATGGAGAGTAAATATTAATAATATTTTCAAAGGATACCTGGGCTGGAAAAGTCTACCAAGACCCACCTATTAAAATACACATTATTATCCCTTAAACACATTTGATGTAAAAATGCAATTTTCCACAGATCAGTAACGTTTGTACATTTATTTTCTGCTGACTGATTTTGATTTATAGGGTCCTTTCCAAGCTTAGTTCTCAGCTCTCTTTTTTAAAACCTCGGGTTTCATGCCTGGGAAAAGGGTGTGATTGATGGAGGGCTGGCCTCTGCCTGTTCTCTGGATAGCATGGCCTGAAGGGGGGCCCAACATCTTCCTGAGGCAGAAAGCTACAGTGGGGATGGAGGGGCTCTGGGGAGCTGGGATGCGGGCAGTGGAGGGGGCAGCTCCTCCTCCTCTCTGAGGCCAGCTTTCTAGGTGAATGGGTCAAGAAAAGGACACCTTACTTGGGAGGCAGCAGAGCCTGGTGGAGACTCAAGCCCTGCTGGTTCCTAGCTGTGTCCCTTCTGATAAGCTGAGCCTCAGTGAGCCCATCTGCAACATGGGCCAGTGCCTGCATCAGCTTGCTCAGACTGCTGTAACAAAGTACCACAAAGTGGGCGACTTAACAGGAATTTATTGTCTCCCCATTCTGAAGGCAGCAGGCAGGGCTGGTTCCTTCTGAGGCTCTGAGGGAGTGTCTGCTCCAGGCCCCCTCCTGGCTTTGGTGGCTTCCAGCAATCTGGTGTCCTTGGTTTGTGGCTGTATCACTCCACTCTCCACCTCTGTCTGCATGTGGCCGTCCCCTCTGTGTGTCTTTTATAAGAACATCTGTCATTGGATTTAGGACCTAACCAGGAAGAGCCCATTTCAAGACCCTAAACTTAATTATATTTGAAAAGACTCATTCAAATGAGGTCACATTCGTAGGTTCTGGTTGGATATGTCTTTTCTGGGAGGGGGTGCCATTCAACCCATGTCACCCGGGTCTATGGGACCCCAGGGAAAGTACCACCCTTGGCTGGAGGTGTGGAGTGGGCCTCAGAAGTCTCCGAGGCAGAGGGTGCCTGCAGTGAGTCCCTGGGCGAGGTGGGCTTCGCTGGTGAGGGGACAGCAGAGGGAGTAGCCTGACTGTCCAGTAGAAAGAAGGCAGGCGAGTGACACAGCCCTGTGGGCACAGAGCTGCCAGGGCATGTTCCAAAGAGACAGCCGTCACCACACCTGCCTGGATTGTCATGGTCATGTCTGCACGGTGACTTTGCTGACTCCCTGCTGCAGGGGTGAGGGCAGGAGACTCTGCGGGGAAGGGGGGCCAGGAAAGGGTCCCTGTGTGCTCCCGAGGAGTCAGTAGGTCATCCTTCTGCTCCAAGCTGCGTCTGGGTGGTGTTCTTCAGGCTTTACGAATAAATCACGCTCAATGTAGCTTTTTGGTCAGATGAGGGCTCTCAGAGGAGTGGTGAAATATGCCACAGCAAGATCTGAAATTGGAGCCATAAAACATTCTTGTGCAAAGCCGACGGAAGGCCTAACAGGGACCTGGCCTGCAGCTGGGCATTTCACTGCACGGACTCAGCAGTGGGGGCAACTGGGGCATTTGTCTGGTTCCCAGGGCAGGACCCTCGAAGGCCAAGGGGAGGCAGGCAGGGCTGGGAGTCTCCAGGCTGGCCCAACGCAGGTATCAGCTGCCGTCACTGGGGCCCAGGGAGATGGGCCTTAGTGCTTGTTTATTAGGTGTGTCTGGAGGCTGAGGCTTGGGATGTGACTGTGGTCACAGTGGGAAGCTCACTTTGCCACTATCTGGGCCAACTCTCTGGACCAAGGGCTCTCCTCCTCCCAGCAGTCCCTACAGAGGCTGCTCTTTGGCACTTCAGGTGTACGCTGAGGCCTGGCCCTCTGCTTCTGGGCCACGTGGCCTAGGCAGGCACCTCCCTCTCTGTGCCTTGGCTTCCCCATGTGGAACAAATGGGTCCCAGGGACATGGCTGTGGGAGGATTAAGTGAGGTTAGGCCTGTAAAGTGCTCACATGTGGCCAGGGCAGAGTGCCTTAATACCGCTTCACTGAGATGGTGGCAAGGTGAAGGAGGCCTTCGGGGGCCAGTGTTCACGTGACACACACCCTCCTGTCCACACTGTATCTACTGTAGTCAGAGTTCACCCCCAGCCACATCTGCTCCCAGGGACGGTCAGGCTGGCTGTGTAAGGGAACCTGGGTTTGGGGGTCACATTGCCTCCGCAAATGTCTACCTTGGGGACTCTGGGCAATGACTGTCTTTGAAACTTAAGGCAAACTCCCTGTGAACACAACAGGGGCTGGAGGGTGTCCCCAACCTAGCTCCACCCGAGACCCTTCCTTGGGACAATGGCCCCTCGACCTTCCCAACCTCTCCCAGAGATGAGTGGACAAGGTCACATGAGCTGTTCCTCTCTCTTGCTCTACTTCCTCTTTTATATTTTATATCCTGGCCTATTTTGGTCCTCAAGTGCCAGGGACACCTGAGTAGACCCCCCTCGTGGGAAGGGAGCCCACCGTTCCATTCCTGCTCTTCCGGCAGGCATGTGCGATGGCCTTGGTCTTCACTGTGGGGGATCCAGCTTCTGCGAGGCCACACTCTCTGGGGCCCTTCTGGCAGATGTGTCCTGAGCTCCACAGGGGGTGGGGGCTTGCATATTCTCAGACACTCCTGGATCTGACTAGTGTCTTTCAAGTTGCTCTCTCTTTTTTAATCACAACTTTTAAATTTGAAAATAAAGCAGTAAGAGGAGGTTGCGGCAGTATCGCAGAGACCCCATGTGCGCTTCACACAGCCTACCCCCGCCATTACTTCACAAAAACATAGTGCATTGTTGAAACCAGGAAACTGACCCCAAACCCGCTTGGCAGAGAGCTGGCAGCTCTGCGTCTTGTTGGGAGTGAGGCCCTGTATGCGCCCTCCTCACCCCATTTCTCCCAGGAAAGAGGGCAGGCGTGCCGCTGCCCCAGATCCTTCTCAGATACCCCCTCTCCTCTCCTCCCCTGATGCCACCGTCTTGGCGATAGCTGCTGAAATGAGGGGACTTGCTAGCACCAAGTCTTTTACCTTGCTGAGACTGTCCTGGTCCTCCCTGCTCCTGGCTGGCACCAGGGCGGCCTTGCCCTCCTTTCTTGAGCAAAGTGGGAGTGGTGGGGAGGAAAGGAGGCTGCACAGGGGCATCCAGTGAGATGGAGTCAGGTCCAACTTGGGACACACTGGGAGCCCCATCTAATGTTCCTACGGTTGAGCTGGTGTTGGGTCCCTACTGACAAGCAGAGTGGCCAGATGAGGTCACAGCTTTGAGGAAAGGAAGAGATTCTATTCTGGACCCTGGTAACTCAGAGCATGGCATCACTCGGTGAGGCCCATGCCTCCTCCTCTAAAGACAGCAGCCCCTGCCCTGCTCTCACTCTGGCCATCTAGAAAGCGAGGGGCTCTCATTTGTCGGGTTCTTTTCCGTCTCAGGTGTGGCACAGGCCCTCCACTCATGCATCACACTTCATCCAGCCACTGGTGGAGGCAGGATTCCCTACCCCCCCGCACTGCAGACAGCAACGTAGTGCCAGAGCAGGGGCAGGCCGTGGAGCAGGGAGCAGCCTGGGCTGGAGACACCTCAGAAGGCTTCCTGGAGGAGTTGGCCCCAAGGTGGGGCCGGGACGGTCTCTGTGTATGCATGTGTGCCTGTGTGTGCATTCACATGTGTGCACTTGGGCCACTTCATTCCCACATGGAAGGGACACACTCCAGCTCCCCAGCTCTGGCCTTGGCATGTCATCCCCTGGTCCAGCCCTTGATGCTGCCAAGGGAGCAGAACTTGCCACCAAGGCAGCCCCAACTCACTTAGGATCATGTTTCTCAAGTGGCTTTCAATGGGGGAGAAAAGAAATAGGCATTTATTGCGCACCCACTGAATGCGTCTACCAGGATCTAGTCTTTTCCTTGCCCTGTTCCAGGCCCATCGGTATGAAAATGAGCATCTTTCTTGAGTTTTGGTGGCCAGAAGGGAAGAAGGCCAGACACAAGGGCTGGTGGACCTCAGCCTCACACATTTCACTGACCACACATTGGAGTGGCTCTGTTGCCTACAGCACACACATGCATACACACATGAATGCACACACATGTATACACACAAACATACATGTACACATGCATGCACCAGCACATGTGTGCACAGGCACACACATGCATTCACACACAGACACAGACACAGAAATGTACACATAGACATACACATATGTACACACATATACATGTTCACACATACACATGCACACACAGGCACAGACCCATGTGCACACAGAGAGACATGTCCATACAAGCACACACATGCACACATGTTTACGTGCTCTCATCCATACTCACAGGCACACACAGCCCTGATGCTTGTGGCTGGGAGACGGCAGCGTCACATCTGCAGAAGTCTTCTCCGGGTTGCTTTGCCTCCTGTCCTCCAACCACAGCAGCTGCAGTGACTCAGAGGGACAAACTAAACCCCAGTGACCAAGTCAGCACAGACACCCCTTAGTCTCCTCTTGCTGGAATCTAAACCCTGAGAAAGATTGCCCTGGATGGTTTCGGACAGATAAGAAAAGCCACCTGCATTCCTGGGCCTGCTGACAAGATGGGGGGAATGTGGGCTTTGGACGGAGGCATCTCATTCATTTTGTTTAAAGATCTTTGGGATTAAGTGATACAGCCCATGGTTCAAAATGTTGTGAACAGGAAAACATCCCTGGTTAAAATCTCCTTTCCTCCTGTCGTCCCTCCTCACCTCCCCCCACCTGAAGACAACCAGTGCAGTATTTCCAGAGTCCCCTTCCAGCGTTCTGTCATGCTCCCTCAGGACAAAGGGATATGGACCCTTACCCACCCTCATTTTTTAAACTGAGATACAACTTGTGCAACACAAAATTCACCATTTTAGTCATTTTAAAGTGGCCTATCCCCCTCCCATTTGTTAACACTAACGTGGGTGGCACAGTTCTTCCCCTCCCGACCTCTGCCCTGCTTGTGGAGGCCTTCCTGGGGTGGGCCCAGGCTCGCCCTGCCTCTTCTCTGCAGCTGCACCCCATGCCCTTGTGTGGTGATTTTGCCGGGCCCTGGTGGTGGGTGTGGGGGTTATTTCCAGTCTTCCACTGTTACAGTGGCTTTGGGCGCCCGTCCTCTCACAGGCACAAGGACATCCGTAGAGTCACACCCTGGAAGCAGGATTGGCAGGCCAAAGGGTAAATGGGCTTGTGCCTGGTCAGCTGTCCAGCATTTGCTCCCTGTGTGGGTGGGTCACTAGTACCTCCAGCAGCCCTGGGTGTGAGGGGGTTGGGAAGAGTCTCCTTCATGAGCAAGTTCTGTTCTTGCCAGTCCCACCTGCAGCTCTTCTTTCGGTCCTGGGCCAGGGGAGCTTCTATGGTAAGGATTCACCCATGGCAGGATGTGGATCTGACTTGGAGCTTAAATTTTGCCCAGTCCTGCTCAATCCCCTAGAAGGTTAGGACTCTGAGGCCCAGAGTGGCCAAGTGACTTGGGGTACATCAGCTAGCTGAGCCCAAGGCTGCAGGCAGGGTGGCTGGCCCTGGCCTCACTGATGGGGTTTCCAGGAGCCAACATCTATGACTAGACAAGTGGACAGTTGGAGTTGGGGTGGGGATGGGCCTCCCTGGGAGCTGGCTTTGGCATTTCTGAGTCCACGTGCAGCTGATTAGCTTGCTTGGCAATTGTTAACCAGGCTTTCTGGGGTGTCAACCCTGGCTAGGCTCAGGAGATAGTGATGACCAAAGCCCACATAGCTCCTCCCCTCCTGGAGTGCACAGGGTGGTCAGGGGAAGCTTCCAGGAGGAAGCCCCCTTAGAACAAGCAGGAGGGAGGCAGTGTGGACGGTGGAGGGCGAGAACACAGGGATCCCCACATGTAAAGGCCTCTGGGTGACAGGGCTGCGACAGTGAACTTGTGGCTGGGCATGGGGTGCAAGTTTGGATTCAGGATCCCCGAGGGAAGGTCAGGGCAGTGAGGATGGAAGGAAGCAGGCTCTTGAGGGACAGGCAGCCCCAGCTTCCTACCGAGTTTAGCAGATGAGTCACACAGCTCTGGGCTGGAGCCTGACCGGGGGGCTGCCTTTTTGGGTGCTTCCAGGAAGCCTGTGCTATCCAGCAGTGACGAGGAGGACCTGGGTTCCGTCAGGCCCAAGCTCTGTCCTGTGACTTGGGGCCGTCAGGGCCTCCTAGGACAACCCTAAGTTTTCTGTTTGCCGATGAGATGTCGATTTGGGAATTCACCACTAATGCTAAATTCTTGTTGGCTTTTTATTATTCTTGTTATTATTTGCTGCCACATGCTTATTGATTGATAACTGAATTGGGCCTGAGTATGTCTTCTTTCTGATTATTCTTGGGAGGCAAGCAGGTGTAAGGCTGCTTCAAGATCATTTCCCACTGGCTATTTTGAGGGTTCAGGGCCATAAATTGGAGATAATCAGAAGGTGTCTTGTTTCTTGTCCTTACATTTGAGGAGGCAGTGGCTGTGAGCGGCTGCATAACAGACCTAGTGGAGATGAGGCTTGAGCAGGTGGTCCCTTGTGCAGGGCCAGGGTCAAACCACTCACACAAGCTTAGCGTGTGTCTCTCTGGGAAGAGCTTGTACATTGAGGCTTCACTGTGCTGCTAAATCAGTAACAGAGGGAAGGGACTCAGGGTGCCACAAGGTTCACCATGAACGTCCCCTCAGGGTGATAATGGAATAGCTGACTCCTGGGTGAGTGCCCGTTAAGTTTGAGGAAGGATTCTGTGCCCTAGCCCATAAAAATGGCATTTTGAAAACTCCAAAGATATGTCACTAGGTTATTTGAAAGTCAACACTTTTCATGATATTTGAGGGTCCTGGAACCATGGGCTCTGTATTTTGGAAGGGGGAAGCGCCTTTATTTTACAGATGGGGAAACTGAGTCCCCTGTGAGTTTAGAAATGTGTCGGCGGCCACTCAGGGAATGAGGGAGGAGCTTAGCCTTGGCATCCGTGCTCTGATTTCTGGTGTAAGTCTGTGTGGATAGATGAGAAAGGGGTGGGCGTACACGTTAGCAGTCTTCTGAGGGCACAGGGGAACTAGCTCAACTTCGCAGACAGGGAAACCGTGGTACAGAGGGCTCAACTAACCCACGTAGGGCCATGGCACTTGTCACAACCTCTGTTTTATTTGAATTCATCTGAGAAGCGCCTGCTGCGGGCTGATAAAGGTAATACTGGACTTGCATTAATGCTATTTGCAGGTAAGGATGTTAAGGACTTTGCTATTGTCCCCCCTCTGTGTCAGCCCCCTTTATGCCCCTGAGGGCCCTCAGCTGGCTGGCTGGCTGTGGCTCCCTCCTACTGCAGAGCTATTACCACCAGCCCCTTTCAGGAGCAGACCAGCTTCCCATACATCCATGTGAGCCTGGGATTGAATTGTACCACGGGGCAGGTGTGGCTGTGGCGACTGAGGTGGGGGCCTGACTGCATGTCTCAAGGTCTCTCCATGAGCGCAGACTACAGGGTTACTCTTGATTCTCAGAGGCAGTGCCCTCAGCTGCCCCTCTCGGAGGGAGGAAACCCTTCCCTGAAATAAAACCAGAGGCTGGGGGTACATCCCTGGGCCCTGGATGGGGCTGTTGAATGAAGGGCTGTCCATGTCTCTGGAGCTCTGCCATGAGTCTGACTCTGGCTTCCTCCCAGTCCCCACCCGGACCCACCCTCTGCTCTCACGGGGGCAGTGGGGTGCCCAACAGGGTGTGTGAGGATGGGGTGTCCAGCAGACACGCGCCCTCTACACATTGTGGTGGGAGAAGCCTGGAGACATGTGCCATCAGAGCAGCAGCCCCACCCCCTTCCCCACTGGCCAGCAGCATCATTTAACAGAGTCCAGGAAAACACAGGGCCCTGGTTCAAACATTTTCAATAATTTCAAGACAGTGACAGCAGAGCATGATAATGACCTCAGGGCCTGGCCCTGGGTGCCCGGAACACTCCAAGTTGGGGAACACCTTGTGTGGGCTCTCCCTGGGGCAAGGGGTGATGGATGGGCCTCCCCTGAGGGAGGGTTGATGGTGTGAGAGCTGTGGGTCTCTAAAACAGGGTGTGTTCCTCACCCTTAGGGTGTCAGAAGGAGTGGGCAGCCCAGGTTTGTGGCTCTGCAGAGAATGCCCAGACATCTGGGGTTGGCTGGGACGGGGTGGGAAAGGCAGGTTCTGTCTGTGCCTTCTCTGCGTCGCTACCTACACACTCATTCATTCACTTGGCTAAGATTGATCAACATTCCTCTGCATGCTAAACTCCGGGATCTGGGGCAAAGTGGACTGAGTCCCAGGCTCCACGGAACTAATAGCTCAGCCCCCGTCAGAGGTTGGTGGGGTTGGGAAATTTGGGGTCTGGCCTCTTTGGCTGGCATCCTGGGTTGGCCTTTCAGGGTGGACGGCTGCTGGGCTGTGCCTATAGGTGGTACATGAAGAGAAGCTGAGCCCCTGCGTGCCATGTGCCCAGAAGGCAGATGTCAGCGAGGGTTAGGGAGCAGCAGAAAGCAAACCCGTGAGTGCCCTGGACCTGGGCACCAGAGCTTCTAGCTCTGTTTGCAGTGCCAGGCAGGTCACGCAGTAGCTCCGTGCCTCAGTTTCCCCAGCAGTGACCCAGAAGCAATACGAGGGTCCTCCCTGTCGGGCTGGACTGAGTCAGGGTTGGACGCTGAGAGCATGCTGAGTCTGCACAGAATTGGTGCCCAGCACCCCAGCTCCCCCAGGAGCCCATTTCCTATGTTGGTAGAATGGAGAGAGATCCTTTCATTGGCATCCCCAGGCCAGAAGGACCTGAAGTGAGAAGGTGAGATATAGGTGACATGTGAGTCCAGAGGGGCTGTGGCAGTAAGGAGTGACCTCTGCGGCCTGTCCTGTGGGCAGCGGTAGCTCTTACTTCCTTGTCTTCTGCTTGAATGTTCTCAGCCCTCTGGGAAGGATTTCCTATGGGCTGTGGGCTCAGGTGGCCTGTGGGTGGGAGGAGACTCTTGGCATCAGCTGGACCTGGCAGCCCTGATGAACGTTCCTCATGTTTTCCCCACTCAGATCAAAGCACCCCAAAGCTATGGTAACACCAGCGAATGGGAAAACTGTTCCTGGGGTATTTCATTTCCAAAGCTGTTAGCTGAGTACCCAGAAGGCCATGTCATAATTTTTAGTTCTTTGAAACCACTTTTAATAGAAGTTTCTTCTGAAAGCACAGGCTTTCAACTTGTCAGTGGAGAGCCCGAGCTTGAAGTCATATTGCTTGGGATCAAATTCCAGCTCTGCCACTTACTGAATGTGTAGTTTTTGGCAAAATAAGTGCTTTCTGCTTTAGTTACTTCATCTGTAAAACAGGGATACTACCTCGCAGGACTCCCTGGGCTTTTGCAGGAGTCGGTGTGGGTAACTGCACAGCACAGAGCCCAGCACAGGGCTAGCCGTGGGTGTCCTGACTAGGGTGCTTCCTCTGGCTTATGGCTTAGAGCCTCTTCTTGCTTGCTACTGAATGGCCAGTCTTAACCATCACATCATCACACTTCAGGAAGCTGAGCCACGTCAGGTTGCAGCGTTTGATAGTGAGTGCAGAGTCAGGCACAGAACCTGGGTAGTCGTCTCACCCCAAATGGGGGCTTTCTAGTTGCCATCTGCAGAGTAACAGACTGACGGCTGCTTTGCTATTTGGCCTCTCTAGCATCGACCCTTCTTGGACAACCTTCTTGTTTTGGCCCTGGGCAAGGACAGCCCCATAGGATCCCAAGCCCATTTAGCTTAGCTGGTTAGGGTAGAGCCAGTAGAAAGACTCTCTTTCCAGCAGGAAGAGGTGGAGGTGTCCTCTCAACGGAAGGGGGGTGACTTGTGAATGGAGGCCAGAGTGTGGTGGGGGTGGGGGGTGAGGGTGGAGAGGCCCCTGTCCAGCCTCACTGTACAGTGGTCCCTCTGGAAGCCTCCAGGATTTCTTGCAGCGAGCAGCTTGAGTGCTTGTTACATGGCAATGGCCACACCCAGCACATAAGGGACGTAAGACGAAACAAGCTCCCAATTTTGAAGGCCTTGTCCGCCAGTGGAGAAAACAGACCCTGGAAGCTGGGCGGGGGCAGGAGAATTCTCGGGTCTGAGAGGATTACAGAGGGGGCCTTGAGCTCAGGGTGGGGGCTCTGGGAAGCGTCTTGGAGGCATTGTGCATGGGGCTGGGGTCAGGATGAGCGTCCCAGGATGACGAGGAGCTTGTGCAAAGGCTCAGAAAAGCTGGGGTTAGAATGGGGCAAGGCTCTGGTGGGGCTTCTCCCCTGCCACGAGAAGTAGGGGGGAAGACTCCTGTTGGTTGCATGTGCAGGCTCCTAGGAGATGGAGCTCAGCCTTCCAGAAGAGCAGGAAGGTACCCTGTCACGGGGTGAGCCCCCAAGCTCTTGAAGTGAGCCTCCCATGCCCTCTGGGTGACCCCTACCCTCTAGGGGTGAACCCCTCTTCCAGTGAGGCTCCCTGCCTCCTGGGTGAGTCCCCCACCCTCTGAGTGAGCCCCTTGTCCTCAGGGTGAGCCCTCCACCGTCTGGGTGAGGCCCCTCTCCCCATGAGCCCCCCTGCCCTCAGGTTGAGCTCCCTTCCTGAGGGTGAGCCCCCTACCCTCCAGTGAATCCCCCCACCCTCGAGCTCATCCTGGATGGGGCCTGATCAAACAGATTTTGAGGTCCCTTCCAGCTGCCACACTCTGGCTCCACAAAATCCTCTGTGTGCAGAGTGAGACCATACAAAATATAAATATGTTGAAATCAATACCTCGTCAGGCTCCTCCCTCCTCGGAGGGTGCTGCCTCCGATGTGGGCAGGCTGTAAGCTGGAGGGAGGAAAAAACTGCTTTGTTCCCAGGTCAGGCACAGCCAGTCTTTCCTCAACAGTCTCTCCTCAATCGACAAGGCCTCAGGTTGTTTTTAAAAATCGTCCCTGCCTCTAAGATGCATACTGTCCCATCTCTGGCGATGCCCCCCTTCTCTCTTCCCTGCTCTAATCACAGCAGCCAAGCCGCTGGCTGTGGACGCCATGCCCCTGAGGACCTCACGGGGAAGCTCTGATCTCTGGGAGGGAAAGAAACACTGGGAATGGCCAGTGTGGTGACCCCAAAGTAACCAGGCTAACAGCTATGCTGGCAACTCGAGGCTGCTCCCATCTACCTCCCGGGGTCCCCTGGTGACTGGAGTGCTGGGAACAGCTAACAGGGATGGTCAGTGTGGAAGTGAAATTTGATGTATATGAGAACACCGTGGCTGGTGCAATAATCGGGGATAAATCTCCTTTCCCCACCATGGCTGGTGAATCTTCATTTCCTTTTTGTTTGCTTATGTTCATAATATTGTTCTGAAGAACATTTGGGTAGCTCTTAAGCACATTTATTTTCATTTTTATAAATACTTGCATTTTCTGCCCAGGCCTGAAGCACAGACAGCCTTGTGAGGTGGGGCCTGCCGTGTGTAAGGGGGAGGCACTGCAGCGGGCGTGCTGGCCCCGGGGATACTCCCTCTCCCTTCCCCACCCCCTGTCATTGCTCCGCCGTCAGCCACCACCCCATGACAAGTAATGACAGACAGACTGCAGGGGCCTGCTCTGGTCTTGGGCGGCAGCCACGCAGCTGTTTCCAGCTGGTTTGGGGGACTGTGTAACGTAATGACGGAGACAGCCCACCATGCCAATGTGCTGGGCATTCACACTGGGATCACCGCCAAACTCTGCCACAGTTTGTGATCATCCGGGCTGGGTTTGAATTACTCCCACCAAGTGGCAACTGCTGGGTGGATTTCAGAGGATTGGGGTATCCCCAGAGTCATTCTGAATAGGAGGAGCAGGTTTTCAGAGACAAACAAGCCCAAGATCTTTGTGATCTGGAGCCTCCCGTGACCCCCGAATGAGAAATGAGCCTGGGCTGCCGAATTTGAGAGACCCCAAATCCTGGCAGGGAGTGATATCATCCTCTCTCTTTAAGAACCTTGAAACCCACTGATTTCTGCTTTTTTCTTTCTGTTTACACCACAGGTGATCTTGATCCTGACAAAGTACTACCATGCAGACATGGGGAAGGTTCTGGAAAGTTCTCTGTGGCGGTAAGTCAGCCTGAGGGTGGGCCTTTCTCTGCACCTCTTCGAGGCTCTCCACTGAGGACCGAGATCCGAGTGCCCGGCTGCCATGGCCGCTGTGAGTTGGTGGCCTCATAGCTTTTCTTTGGCTAGAAAATGCATAGAGGAAACGTTGAAAGCAGATTAAGAATTTCGGCAGTGGGTACAAACAGCGCTGGAAAGCAGACAACTGCTCAGAAAGTGTCTTTGCCCTTTTTTCTTTTCTTTTTTTCTCCCTAGAGGAGGAGGGTTTGCATTGTGAATCCAGGTCAGTGCACAATTTCCTTTTGCTTGTGCTCTGAACTTCACATGCAGCTCCCCAAGTCCACCAGAGGCTCTGATTATCCTCATTGTTTGGACGGTTTTCTTTCTTCTGGGCTAAAGAAGAGCTTGGTAAATAAATAACCCACTGAGGATGGCAGACATCTCTTTATGCGTAAAATGTGAATTCGGCTCCAGAACGTTAGATGGTCGCTTTGATGTGCCAAATGAGATGAGAGAGCAGGAGGCTTTGCAAAGCCATTTTGGTCATTCTGTTCTCAGTATTTACATCTGCTCACCCTGGAAGGGGGCGTCAGTTCCCAGCCTCTCGGGCTATAGTTTCAAAGCTTTTCTCCCACTGGAATTCTGTCCAACATGTGTTCTCAAGTAATAGTTAATTCATTTAATTCATTTTTCTATTTGAAATCCATTAAAAAAAAACATATATACTTAATGATCAGAATGTTAAGTTGATTTATTTTTGGTTTTTGGCTTTGCTTTTAGCAAAGGGGTTTGATGATTCAGTCTGTTGGGTCTAACGGAGGGATTTCTGTGACACTTTGGGAAGTCACTGAAATGGGTGCTTTCTTTGTGAGGTACAGAATAGTATCCTGGGAGCCTGCTGGCCTCCTCATCTGTGGTGCTAATGAGGCCAAGATTAGCGATTAAGACACTTCCCTGAGTTTTCCTTGCCCCCCTGTAGCCCATAGTGGAGGTGCCTGCCCTTGCCAGGTCCCTGTGCCTTTCAGGTCTACCAGCCTCCTCCAGTTTCATCATCACCACCAGAAGATGGGGTCAGTGGTGGGTCACATCCCTACCTAGAGGACAGATGTTTTCCTGCGATGACCCCCACCATTACTGTATGTGCTGGAGGGCGCTTTCAAAAGATCTCTTGATTGCAGTGTGGGGCGAGGCAGGTCACTGTTTCTAAAAAGAGCAGGATGCAGTGTGAGCCCCACAGGTCCCGGGAAGCCTCCTCACTGCTCCTGGAGAGTTGTGCTCCAGGGCTGTTTCCAGGGCAGGACCTCCATGCTAGGTAGCTGGCCCAAGGATGGCTCCCCTGGCTACATAGTGGGTAGATAAGGCTTCTGTTCCTCCACGCAGACCTCCTCAGCCCCCTCATTTGCCAAATGAGTCAAGCACTGGGGGTACCAGCACTCTGCAACTACTCACTGATACGTCCCCGAACACCTTCCTCAGAGAGTTCCAGAATTCCTGGTCTCCTTCACTCACTGCAGCCTCTGGAAATGGGGGAAATGAGAATATCCTAAGCTGTTTGAACAGGGCCTGGTCCTTCCTGGCACAGTCTGCAGCTGCTGGGCGCAGTTTGTACTGGCTGCAGGTCCTCGTGGGGGTGGTAGGGGTCTGTCCCACCCTACCCCGATCTCCACCACCCCCACAGTGTGGGGCCAAGGACAGGATTCTTCAGAAGCAGGTGGGAAGCTGAGAGACCAAACCACTGATCCTGGTAATGCTCCCAGGGTGGGGCTCCTCCCATGAGAACCTCGGAGGCGTTGCTGTAACTTGGCAATGAAATACGGTACCTCTGAGGAGGAATGCCCAGGACAAAATGAGGAGGGAGCAGACATCCCTAGGTCTGTACAGGGTCTAAATTTAGTCTTTTTCCAAAGCAATTCAACAGATTTTAATTTTCCATGTTTCTTTCTCATCACTGTCTCTCTACCAGACGTTTCTTTGCCTTTATTAAAAATACATGCAAAAACATGAGTCATTTCAAGAAAGTTCACCCACATCCCTACCTGTGGGTATGTTTGCTTTCTTTGTTATCTCTGTTTGCTGACATATTTATATAGATAAAGACATGGAATAAAGTTTGGTATGATTTTTATCATGTATAAAGTATGTTTCCAGTTGTTCTATGTAGAAGCGCCGTCTGCATCATTTCATTTCTTTTGTGGCTGTGACCTGGCGCCCGGAGTTGGCGCACTCTGATATTTAGCCATCCTGTGCTGAGGCTGCTGCGGAAGAGTTAGGCCTGCAGCTTTGCTCACTGTGCTCCCCGGGATGAATCTGTTCTGTTATGGAGCTGGAGAGTGTGAGCAGACTTACAGCTGGCCTGCTGGAGGCTCACATTGTTTTTCAGGAGGAATGTGCCCGTGTCCTGGCTGCTTTTGGTCTTACAACTTCCCTAAAACTTGCTGATTTAACATGAGTGGGGGTGGGGGACAGCCTAGGGGCCTGCACTATTGTTTTAATTTGCATCCTTTATTTCCCAGTGAGCAAGGACAGTTTATCACATTTCCTCTTTTGACCATTATGCTTGCTCTCTCCTGGGGTGGCTGGCTTCCAGAGGCTGACACTGGTCTATCTTCTGGATGCTGCCCCTACCCTTTGTCTACGTGTGAGGCGCCAGCGGATGGGGGGTTTATGGTGCACTGTGTTGGGGAGCACGTACTCAACGGAGTTATTAAAGACACACTCATTGAATGCTCACTGAGCCTCCTAAGAATTCCCCTGTGTGATCACAATAAATACATTTTTAATGACAGGTATGGTATTTACATTCTAGAAATGGCCCTCTGATACCCAAGCTGAATGTGTTTTTAATTGTCCTGAGGTTGCTGGTTCCCATGCCAGCAGAGCTTCCCTCCCGGCTTCAATGGTGATTCAATGCTCTGCCCCTTCCTTCTTGTGGTGGCGGTGGGGGTCTTCTGCTCAGTCTCAGGCCCCTTTCAATCCGTGTAATAGGCTGGGAAGGGGAGGAAGATCCTCCATCAGGAAAGCCCAGGTTAACAGTGGGCATTTGAAATGCACAGAGCCAGGCTTTCCCTCATGCCTCTCCCATGGGAGCAGATGAATGTGTGGGTGGATGAATGAATGGCTCCACGGACGGCAGCGTGGTTTTGGGAAATAGCGCTGGGACCCTTTATTTTATGAGGTCATTCCGGGAGATGCTGTGGAATCTAGGAGCACAGACTTGGCTTTGATGCCAGAGCAAGAAGGGTCTGGGAGTGGTGGGAGCCAGAGAGGAAGCTGATTATGGTCCACCCTCCCAGGCCCTGCCTCTCTACTTGAGGCAAGGCTGCTGGGCACAGTGGATTTGAAATAGAGGGTGTAGCCCCACAGTCCTGAGGCAGGGTAGCATTAGAGATGTGCCAACCCCACTGTCTCACCAGCACATTTGACCTTGAACAGGACCCTCAGTCAGGGACAACCTCTGGAGAATTGCAGGTGGGATGGATCTCGGGTTTTCTCTCAGAGTCCCTTGGTTGAATCCTATCCTTCTTGTTAGGAATGGAAGGTGATTCTGTTTCTTCTGTCTTCAGTTTAATTATGAAATCTTAACCTATTCAGAAAAATGCAGAATGTAGAATAACATGCCTGGGTGCCCATGCAACAGAGCCAAGGTAGTGCTCACAAAATAATCCAGCATGTCCTGCCTTCCTCGGTCCCCCTTGTTGTTAGTCTGGGAACACGTGATGGGTCTGGGCCAGTGGGTGGTGAGTGGAAACGTGGGCTGAGCCGCTGAAACTCAGGGCTTCTGTTTTGCCCTAGCAGAGCCTAGTCCAGCTCAATGCCTGGCCTCCAGGCATAACCAACATTAATGTTTCCCATGTTGGGATCCCCTTAGAGCAGAGGTTCTCAACCTGTGGGTCATGACCCACAGGAGCTGTATTAAAGGGTTGCAGCATTAGGAAGGTTGAGAACCACTGCCTTAGAGAAATACACTGTGATGGGTTCTGCTGAAAAGTGTAACTCCCTCCTGTGTCTACTACCCCCACCTCTCCACCTACCTAGAAGTAGCCTTTATGTTGAATTTGGTGTAGAACATCCCCATTTTATATTAAAAAATTATAATATGTAAATCATAATTGAGGTAGACACACACACACACACACATATATATAGTGTCTGTAGTCAATATGTTCTGTTGGTCAGCTTGTTTTGAAGATTGATAAGATGGACATCATGTTGCCTTTTGGAATTTGGTTCGTATTCCCAGCTTTGCTTTGGTAATTGGTCCACATGTGCCCTGGATGACTTACCTATTTCCTTGCTCTGGGAGTCTTAGGGGGTTTTATCCTGAGACTCTGCTATTCTGAGCGGGGTCTCCTGAGCATTCATGACCACGTCTGGGGGCAGATGCCTGGCTGGGACGGAGAGTGTGCTCAGCCTCCTTTTTCTTTACCCATTGCCAGTTTATTTGGGGGTGTCACGCTGTGCTGCTCCACACCTCTGGAGTCTTCACGCTTCCTGTGTCTGCACTCAAGGGCACATGAGATTGGAGCTCAACTCATTTCGCATCCCCCTGATCGCGGGTGAGATTAAACACATATTTCCTATGATTAGCGACTATTTACATCTTCTCTTCCATGATTTGCCTGTTCATATCTTGTCCCCGTCTTTTCACATTGGGTTGCTTAACTTTTCCTCAACGCCTACATCCCCTCCTCATTGTGAAAAGCCCAAGTCATTTCCAGGACATGTGTCTCCTGAATGCACCTTGTGCTCTTGACATGTGCCATTCATTCTTTGCCAACACCATCTAAGACGGTTTCCTCCTAAGAAGGTTTTACTGTGCTCATTTATGTCTCAAAGAATGATCCTTATGATAGTAATTCTGTGGGGAGTGTATTAGTCAGCTATTATGACAATAATGCTGTGTAACAAGCAGTCGTAGATCCAGTGGCACACAGTGAGCATTTATTCTCTTTCCCCTGGGTTCCCTGGGGCTTGATTGCTTTGGGGAGAGCTTGGCTGGGTGGTCTGACTTCTGGATGGTGGCCGTTATCTGTTCCATATGTGTTTGTTCTGGGACCCAAGCTCATAGGAACAGGACAGAGGCCACCCAAGTATGTTCTTCTCATGCAAGACATGAAGCTCAAGAGCCAAGTCCACATGTGCTGGGGTTCCATTGGCCAAAGAGGTCTTATTGTCCAGCCAACGTCAGTGGGGCAGGGCAGGGGTAGAGTCCCAGGCGGTGGTGGGAGGAGGGAATGTTTACTGAGTGATAATTTACAGTATTACAGGCACTCATAGCTATTTCCAGAAAATACATATTTTGTGGTCATATTTGATAAATATACTTAGGTTGAAGAAAGTAACCAGATATCATTATAGTAGGACTGACCAAGGTCTTTGATATACCAGTGCATATTATCTTCTCTAGGAGAAAGTTGTACCGCATTTCTCAGCCTCAATTGATCATTTAATCTTTAATTTTTATTTTACTTTATTTAAATATTACTTATTTTAAAATTTTAATTTAGTTTAACTTAGTTTAAATTGTGTTTATTTTCATTTTTACTTTTATTTGCAAATTTTAATACCTAAGTATTACTTTATTTTATTTTTGTTATGCTAAGCATTGCCTGGGATTGGGTTTCTACAGGACACACTTTGGGAAACTCTGGAGTCATCACGCTTCCTGTGTCTTCTGTTTTATAGATGATCTGTTTCAGAGGAGCTGGCATTTGAGATTTTCAAATCACTTCTGTTTACCTATGATATTATGGTGTTATTATATCATTCTGTTTATAATCAGATTTAGTTATATTTTCCTATAGTATCTTCCTCCCTCTGTCTCTTGTTTTGTTTTGTTTTTTTTTTTTAAACAATTTTTTATTGATGCATAATAGAATGCATATTGATGCACCTAGTTTCAGGGTACACACGACAAGTTAATACATTCATGTAATTTGTAAAGATCAAATTAGTGTACTTGGGATATCCATCACCTTAAATATTTGTCTTTTCTTCATGCCAGAAACGTTTGAATTATTCTCTTCTAGCAATTTTGGACAGCACAATAGATTATTATTAACTACAGTCACCCTACTGATGTAGCTAGCACTAGATATTACTTCTTCTATCAAATTGTATATTTGGGCCCATTAATCAACTTCTCTTTATCCCTCCCTCTCCTCTCCTTTCCTAGTCTCTGCTAACTACCAATCTACTTTCTATCTCTGTGAAATCCACTTTTTCAGCTCTCATTTGTAAGTGAGAACATGTGATATTTGTCTTCCTATGCTTGGCTTATTTCACTTGACATAATTACTTCCAGATCCATCCATGTGACTACAAATGACAGAATTTCATTCTTTTTTACAGCTGAATACAATTTAATTTTGTGTATTTACATTTGCTTTATCCATTCCCTTGTTGATGGGCACTCAGGTTGATTCTGTATTTTGGTTATTGTGTACAGTGCTGCACTAACATAAGAGGCCAGGTATCTTTGGGTATATTGTTTTTTCCTTTCTTTTGGATACATAGTCTGTGGCTAGTAGTGGAATTGCTGAGTCATATGGTAGTCTTATTTTAAGTTTTTGAGGAATTTGCATAGTATTATCCATAGTGATTGCACTAAATTAGATTCCTATCAAAAATGTGTGAGGGTCCCCCTTTTCCACATCCACCCCAGCATCTGTCATTGCCTTTTTGATGACAGTCATTTTAACTGGGCTGAGATTATCATCTCATTGGAGTTCTGATTTGCATTTCTCTGATCATTAGTGATGTCAAGCATATTTTCATCTACCTATTGTCCATTTGCATATCTTACTTTGAGCAATATTCACTTAGATGCTTTACCCATTTTTAATTGGATTTTATTTTATTTTATTTTTTGCTACTGAATTCTTTGAGCTCCTTATATATTCTGGTTATTCATCCCTTGTCAGATAGGTGGTTTGCAGTAATTTTCTCCCATTCTGTGAGTTGTCTCTTTACTTTGTTGATTATTTCCTTTGCTGTGCAGAAGTTTTTAGCTTGATGTAATCCTATTTTTCTATTGTTGCTTTGGTTGCTGTGCTTTAGCAGTCTTATATAAAAATAACTTTGCCCACGCCAGTGTCCCAGTGTATTTCCCTAATGTTTTCTCCTAGGAGTTTCATAATTTCAGGTCTTAGATTTAAACTTTTAATCCAGGTTGATTTGATTTTTGTGTACGGTGAGAGTTAGGGATCTAGTTTCATTCTTCTGCAGATGGTTATCTGGTTTTCCCAGCACCATTTATTGAAGAGACTGTCATTTCCTCCTTTGTATATCTTGGAGGCTTTATTGAAGGTAAAGTTGGTTATAAACGTGTGAATTTATACCAAGATTCTCTATGCTGTTCTTTTAGACTATGTGTCTGTTTTTAGCCAGTACCATGCTGGTTGGCTGCTATAGCTCTGTAGTAAATTTTAGTCAGGTACCGTGACGCCTCCAACTTTGTCCTTTTTGCTCATGTTTGCTTAGGCTATTCAGGGTGTCTTTTGGTTCCATATAAATTTTAGGATTTTTTTTCTATTTCTGTGTAGAACGTCCTTGGTATTTTGATAGACATTGCATTGAATCCGTAAATCGCTCTGGATGGTATTGTCATTTTAATAATATTTCTTCTTCTAATCCTGAGCATGGGAACTCTTCCAACTTTTTTGTGTCCCCTTCAATTTATTTTATCAGTGTTTTATAGTTTTTCTTTTTTACATCTTTCACTTCTTTGGTGAAATTGTTTCCTAGATATTTTATATTCTTTGTATCTATTATAAATGGGATTGCTTTCTTGATTTCTTTTTCAAATTGTTCGCTGTTGGCATGTACAAATGCTACTGTTTTTTTTGTAGGTTGTTTTGTGTGCTACAACTTAATGAATTCATCTATTAGTCCTAACAGGTTTTTGGTGGAATCTGTAGGCGTTCCTAAGTGTAAAATCATGTTGTCTCCACACAAGGCTAATTTGACTTCTTCCTTTGGAATTCAGATGCCCTCTTATTTTTTTCTCTTGCCTAATTGCTGTGGCTAGGATTTCTAGTACTGTGTTGAATAAAAATGGTAAAAGTAGGCATGCTCATCTTGTTCCAGATCATAGAGTGAAGGGTTTCAATTTTTCTCCCTTCAGTACACTATTAGCTGTGAATTTGTCACGTGTGGCTTTTATTATTTTGAGGTATGTTCCTTCTCTACCAAGTTGTATGAGGACTTTTATCAAAGAGTGATGTTGGATTTTATTGACAGCTTTTTCTGCATCTACTGCATCTAAATGGTTTTTGTTTTCATTTTACAAATGTGATGTATCATGTTATTGATTTGCATATTTTGAACTATCCTTGCATCTTGGGATGAACCCACTTGATGATGGTGAATGATCATTTTAATGCATTGTTGAATTCGGTTTGTCAATATTTTTTTGAGGATTTTGACACTAATAATCAGTGATGTTGGCCTGTAGTTTTGTTTTTCGTTGTTCTGTCCTTATCTGGTTTGGGTATCAGGATAAAGCTGGCCTTGTAGAATGAGTTTGGAAGTAGTAATTGTTCTTCAATTTTTTGAAGACTTTGAGTAGAATAGGTCTTAGCCCTTCTTTAAAGTTTTGGTCGAATTCGTAAGTGAAGCCACCAAACCCTGAGCTTTCCTTTGATACAAAACTTTTTGTTATAATTTTGATCCTGTCACTCATTATTGGTTTATTGAGGTTGTCTGTTTCTTCATGGTACAATCTTGGTAGGTTGTATGTGTCCAGAAATTTATCCATTTCTTCTAAGTTTTCTAATTGGTTGACTCATAGTTGTTCTTAACAGTCTCTAATGATTTTCGGTATTTCTGTAGTCTCAGTTGTTATATCTTCCTTTTCATTTTTGATTTTATTTATTTGGGTCTTCTCTCTTTTTTTTTTTCTTAATTGATCTAAAAGTTTGGCAATTTTTCTTATCTTTTCAAAGAACCAACTTTTCATTTCATTGTTCTTCATAATTTTTTAAAATCTTAATTGCATTTATTTTTGCTCTGATCTTTGTTAATCCTTTCTTTTTACTAATTTTAGATTTGGCTTTTATTTAAAGTTTTTCTCCATTTTTATTGAGATATTTAGTTCTGTAAACTTCTCTCTTAGGGCTGCTTTTTCCTGTATCCCATAGATTTTAGTATGTTGTATTTACATTTTCATTTTGTTTCAAGAAATTCTAAAATCTCTTTCTTTATTTCTTCATCAACCCATCGATCATTTAGGAGCATATTTAATTTCCTTGTGTTTTTGAGGTTTCTGAGGTTCCTTTTATTATTAATTTCTAGTTTTATTCCATTGTGGTAAAGAAAGGTATTTGATATGATTTCTTCTTTTAAAAATTTGTTCACCTTTTTTTTTTTTTTTTTTTTTTTTTTTTTTGCCTAAGATATGTCTATTCTGGAGAATGTTCCATGTGCTGATGAAAAGAATGTGTATTTTGTAGCAGTTCAGTGAAATGTTCTGTGAATGTGATTTAGGCCTGATAGGTCTACTGTATAATTTGGCTCCAGTGTTTCTTTGTTGATTTCCTTCTTGATGATCTATCCATTACTCAGTCTCCCACTGTTATTGTATTGCAGTCAGTATTTAGGTATATTAATGCTTATTTTATGTACTTGGGTACTCCAGTGTTGGGTGCATAGAAATGTATTTTATCTTCTTGCTGAGTTAACCCATTTTTCATTACATAAAAACCTTCTTTGTCTCTTTATAGTCTGATTTGTAGTCTATCTATATAACTACTCTTGTTCATATTTTTTGGTTTCAAGTTGCATGAATCCCTCTTACACCCCTTAACTTTCAGTCTATGTATGTCTTTATGGGTGAAGTGGGTTTCTTATAGACAATATATGGTTGAGATTTGTTTGTTAACCATTCAGCCACTCTATATCTTTTTTTTTTTTTTTTTTTAGATTTTTTATTTTATTTATTTTATTTTTGTTGTTGTTGTTGTTGTTGTTTTTGGCCGGGGCTGGATTTGAACCTGACACCTCCGGCATATGGGACTGGTGCCCTTCCCCTTTGAGCCACAGGTGCCACCCACTCTATATCTTTTAATTAGAGAATTGGACTCTATTATTATTATAAGAACTTACTACTACTATTTTGTCACCTATTTTCTATATTTTAGTAACTCCTTTTATTTCTTCCCTCCTTACTGTATTCCTTTGTAGCTAAGTGATTTTTTTTCTGGGTATATGTTTAAATTCGTCACTTTTTTAAATTGAATCTATTATAGATTTTTGTATTGTGATTACTATAAGGCTCGTAAAAATCATCCTATAGATATAACAAGTTATTTTAAAGAGATGGCAACTTATCTTAGTTAACAAAGAATAGAAACAAATAAAAAACAAAAGCTTTAACTCCATTTTCCTTACATTTTAATTTTAGTCATCTCAATTTACATATTTACCTCTTAACAGGTTGCTGTAGCTGTTATTGTTTTTCATTAGGCTTGCCTTTTGGGCTTCATGCTAGAGAAATGAGTGGATTTTGTACCACAATTATCATATTAGAGTAATCTCAGTTTGGCCATGTATTTAATTTTACCAGTGAATTCTATATCTTTAAATGTTTGCTTTTGTTTTGGCATACTCGTGTTCTTTTCTCTTTTTTTGCGGTTTTTGGCTGGGGCTGGGTTTGAACCCGCCACCTACGGCATATGGGGCTGGCTCCTTACTCCTTTGAGCCATAGGCACCACCCTCTAGCGTTATTTCAGATTCTTGTAAGGTGAGTCTGGTGGTGGTGGTTCTCTCATCTTTTGTTTGGGAAAGACTTTATATCTATTTCATACTTTAAGGATAACGTCCGGATGCAATATTCTTGGCTGCTAATTTTTTTTTTCAACACTTGGAAAGTCATTCCGTTCCCTTCTGGCTTTATAGTTTTAGGAGAGAAGTCTGTTGCCAAATGGATTAGAGGTTCTTTATGCTCTTTACTTCTTTTCTCTTGCTGCTTTTAGGATTCTCTCTTTGTTTCTGATCTTTGAGAATTTAGATTATAATATGCCCCAGGGTAGCCTTATTTGGGTCAAAATCTTTTTGGTGTTCTCTGACCTTCCTGTACTAGGATACTTATTGATATATATATTTCAAGTTTTGGAAGTATTTTTGTTATTATTTTCTTTTAACAAACTCTCTCTTGCTCTTACTCAACTCTCTGTTTTTACTTCTGTATTTTGAGGTAATTTTTTGTACCTAGTAAGTGATCGTCATTCTTTTTCATTCTTTGTTCCTTTTTCTCCTCCAACTATGTATTATCAAATGGTCTGTCTTCAGGTTCACCAATTATTTCCGTTGCTTGATCCATTCTGCTTTTAAGAGCTTCTAATAACTTTTTCAGTTCTACAAATGTATTTCTTAGTTCCAAGATTCATTTTGGATTTTTAAAAAAAAATTTAAATGTTCTTACTAAATTTCTGAATTTCTTTTCTGTGTTATTTTGGAGACTACTGGGTTTCCTCAAGACTTTAGTTTTGAATTCTTTGTCAGAGTGCTCATGTATAACTGCCTTGTTAGGGTCGGTTGCTGGTTCTTTGCTTTGCCTGTTTGGGAAGATCATGGTTCTTTGTTTGCTGTTGTTTCATGTGGAGGTATATCTATGTTGTTGCATTGAAGGATTAGTTATTTATTCCAGTTTTCTTGGCTTGTTTTGTTTTTTATTGGATATATTTGGTTAGAGATTCTTCACCATTAGGTAATTGCCCCCTTTTTGTCTCTAGATGGCACCTTAAGCATAGGTTCACTTTGGTTCACTGGTAGAGGGTTGGAGAACACCCTTCTCTGAGTGGGTGAGGTCCTAGAGGGGATAGTCTGGCATGTGGGAGGGTTGTCTAGGGGTTCATGCCCAGCGGACCTGTGGAATGAGCCTTCTACAGCAGCGCGATGCTGAATGGCCATTCTGACTTGGCATCTCTTTTGACTGAGCTCTCAGGGCTCAGGAAGGTAATCCTTCCTTCCTGCCTTGTGTCTGCCTTTCCGTGGGGATGTTTTTCCCTTTAGGCCTTTGAGAAGCTTCCCATGGATTAAAGAAGGTTCAGGACTTGTATCAGAGAAACCAATGTAATAGGGAAGCTGATTGTCCACCTCAATCTTACTTTTTCCAGTGTAGAAATCATGAGTTGGGGGAAATTTTTCTGTGGATTTAGTGCCAAGCAGAATGGGGAGAGATGTCATGGATGTGGAAGTCCAAGTTTCTTACCATCTACTCTGAGTTTTTTTACTTTTCCATGACCCCAGAAACTGTCTCATCTTTATATTTGCATTTTGGAATATTGCTTGTGATAATCTTAGCATTGTAGATTTGTTTTTGGCTTTCTGTGGGCAGGAGTAAAGACATTTTGGAACCTGAAGTCCCCTTGGGTTTTTTTTTTTTTTCTTTCTTTCTCTTATTTAAGGTTGAACTTTTAGCATTCTATGATGTGAATGCAGAAGCTGAGGAATTACATAAATGACAGCAAAGAGTGATGCAAAGACCTCTTGACATTTGGTGATACAAGGAAGCATCAAAGTCCTTCTCTAAAGAGGCACACAATGGCCTAGGAAGATGTCACCACTGCGTGATGGTCCTGGAATGGACAGAATTCTGGGCAGAGCATTTTGCCACCATGACCATGCCCAGGGCTCACAGCATATCTCTCAGGGGCCCCTAATGTTAGAGCAAACAGAGACTATTGTGCTGATGGGTCCTTACCAACAGAGAATGCTGAGTGTTTGTAGCCATAGTTTTCAGATGAGAAAATTAGAGATAATATGTACACTTTGCCCCTTGATCATCCAGAAATAGGGGCACTTGAGAGAGAAACAGTTGTACACTGTAATGGGAGCTCTTCCTGCAGGCTAATGACAGGTGCTGCAAGTCTTCTGCAACTTCAGACAGACCTTGGTTTCAATTCTGGCTCTCTTGTTTCCCTTCTTGGTGACCTCCTGCGCCTCCTCTGTAAAGTGAGCTCAACCATTCAGACTTTGATGCAGACCTTGTGGTCACCAGGAAGATGACAGTAGATAATGTGTGCCAAATGCTTGGCACTTAGTAGGTGTCAGAGGTCTGCTTTCTTCCTTCCTTCATTACTTTAAAATGTCCCTTTGGTCTTTCACCCGGCAGCATTTTCATTCCCTTGACCAGCCTCTCTCTGTGTTTGCTTTAACATCACCATGGAGCTCTGAGTTTGATTTAAACAAGACTTGGAGGAGATAGGGATCGGCAAAGAAACCCTGACTTAAAAGTTTTGGGGGTCTGAGTCTGTTGAACAAATAATCCAGTGGGAACCAACAATTTGATGAGGCCTTGAGGTGCCTGCAGAATGCTCTGGACAGGATCTAGGGTGACTGAGAGGTCCTGGGAATTAGAAAATTCCTCAGTGTTCCCAGGCCCCTCCATTGGCTACTTGGCTCCATCTTGACTTCAATATCTGCCTTTCCTTGGGTCCTGGCTCCACGAGCGCATTTGTCACTAATGATAATGTCTCTGACTACTGGGCCTCTTGTCTTCCATTTTTCCTCTCTTCCCTTCCCCCTCCCTTTCTCCCATTTGTCTATCTCATCAGCCATCAATGTTTTCTTCCTTCTTTTCATTCCTCTATCTTCTCTCACTTCTACCCTCCTTTCTAATGTTTACTCCTTCTTTCCTCCTTTCCCTTCCTTTATCTATCCATCATTCATCTATCCATTAATCTACCCAGACATTATCCATCCATCATCCATTCTTCATTCATTCTCCAATCCCATCTACCAGCCATCATCTACCCATCATTCATTTATCCACCGATCTATGCATCAGCCAGCCAGCCAGCCAGCTAGCTCTAGGTTGAAGTCATCTATGATAACTGACACCCAAGACTCAGAGTTTAGTAAGAGATACAGATAAGGAAACGTCACATGACAGTGACATGTGAGCCACACTATGATAGGGCTGAGAGAACCAAGGAAGCACCAGAAACCTCCACTCCACTGGAGCAGAGGAGGTGGTAGTCAGGGGACATTTCCTGGAAGAAGATTTGCTCCTGGACTCCAGGCACCATAGTCATTTTTCTCTTCCAGGTGGCTCTACCTTCACAGGGCCTTCCATGCTGTTGTAGCTGTTGTGGCTCTTCACCTCTAGTCCAGTTTGCCCCCACTATTGTTAGCATCCATCCTGCCAAGCTCTGTTAAATCTGTGCAGCAGATGCCAGAAACCCTCTAATCCTGGGCTATGTTATAGAAGTGCAGCTGCTAGCCTTGGAGATGGTGGGAACATCCTGCCCTTCCCTGTTGTGGTTGGGCCTCAGTCCCAGCTTCTGCTGCAGGTCCTGTCCTGAGAGTCATAGCCCACCTGTGCTCGCCTGGTGTCCTATGCTGTCTGCATGTTGTCTTCCCTCCTCCTGGGCCCTGCAGGCCAGAATGGCCACCCCTCACACTGGATGAGTCTCAGAGAAAAAGCACGTGAAAGAGGGAAGAGGCCTCTGGGCTGTTTTGAGCAAGCCCACAGCTGCTGCCCCAACCAGAGAGTTGGTTCTGAATTTAGTCTCCTGACAGTTTGCAGGGGATCTGGTATCTCACCCTGCCGGGATGACAGCTCTGCCCACGCAGGTGACCCTATGCATCACAAACTCATAGCCAATTCCCAGTCCATATGATACTCTTAGATGCTTTTTTGAGAAATGGAGGACAGATGCTCAGTGGGGAGGGGAGGCTGTGAATGTTGAGGTAACCATCTGATTCCTGGGCCTGTGCTTAGTCAAGAGCCCCACCATTGGTCCTTTCCCTCCCTAGTTGTGACACACTCCTCCCCCATGGTGGGTTGGGGGGTTTTCTCTGCAGCTCTGCTCCTCCTGTGGAGCTTTAGTAGCCTCTCAAGAACCTTCCCCACTCCCTCTGTCCCTTTTTTCAGGTGTTCCCTCCCTCTGGGAGCCCTTCCCAATTCCCCCATCACTCTCCACCGTGGTTGGGCTAGGTCCTCCTCTGGGCTCCCCCAGGGGCCAGCTTATTCCCACTGTTGGGGAGGGGCATCTCTAAGTCTCTAGAGTCAGGTTTCCTGTGTTCTGGAACCGACCTGAGCTGAATCAACATCCGTGACGCACTGGTTATGAATTTCAGCAACAAATCTCCTCTCAGTTCCACAAAACAGGACACTGTGCAATGCCATTCAAACTTTTTAAAGGGAGTCTTCATAGATATTGCCAAATTTTTCTCCAGAAAATTCTTCCTCAAAAATACTTTATTTTTAAATATTATAATTATAACCCATGATCATCATAGGAATTTTGGAAAGTCTAAAATAAATGAGGCATAAAAATAATCCCCTGTGTTAACCCCACCTCATGAGATTAAAACTATTAATGTTTCAGAGGAATGTTCTCACTGGTCTTTTTAAGATGCAAATATATACATGTTTTATAAATTTTGAATCTCAACTGAATTATGTATTAAACATTTTCTTATGCTCCTACATACTTTCACAACCACTATTTTTAATGGCTATGTAATATACTCTCATATGAAGGAGGTATTATTTACTTCACCAAGCCCTCATTTTTAGAAGTCTGAATCATTTTCAGTTTTGACTAATGTGAAGATGTAAGGGAAGCTATGGTGAATGTCCTGGTATGAACATTCTTCCCACATCTTTGATTATTTTCTTAGGATAAATTCTGAAATGTGGACTTTCTGTCCTGCACATCACATTACGGGGCGTTGGGGTTCTGATGTGTGTTCAGGCAAGGGGAGGGTTTGTCTCTGAAGCTGTTATTGATGTTACTGTGGAACGGAGACATTAAAGAGCCATTGGGTAGGAGGAAATAAGATAAATGCGAGATTTACCTCCTTTCCTGGGATAAATGAATCTCTAGCTAAAGGAAAGCTCGACAAGATAAGACAAAGATATGCTTGTTGCTCTATTAATCCTGTTAATCCCAGGCCTCTGACCCTGACCACCCTAAGGCCTGGTCATTTACCACTTGCTTTCGAGGGTCCTGGAAAGCATCAGGCATTGTTCTAGACATCAAAGATTCAGTAGGAACAGAACACGGGTTCTGCCATCGAGGATCTCACCAGCCAGCAAGAGAACAGACAACCTAAGATGGTGCCCTGTACGTGTGCAGTGAGGTGTGGCTGAGCCCCTGAGGCTGTGGGCGCAGTCCCGCCCCAGGGCAAGCTGGGGCCTCGGCAATAGGTTCTGAGGGATGAGTAGAATTCTCCAGGCAGGGAAGGCAGGTGGAGCAGGGGGCAGTCTAGCCAGTGAGAGCAGCAGGGCCATGAGCCATGGCTGGGAAATGCCCAGGGCTTGGGGGCCCCTGTGGTGAACAGCCAGGCTGGCATATGGGGAGCATTCATCTTCTGTCACTGCTGTAACGAATTACCACCAACGTAGTGACTTAAAGCAATGCCAATTTATCATCTTGCAGTTCTGGAGGTCAGATTCTGACTGGGTCTCACTAGTGTTGATTGGACTGTGTTCCTTTCCTGTGGCTCTAGGGAAAGAATCCATTTTCTCACCCTTTCCGGCTTTTGGAGTTGGAATGCCAGGGCCACCTGCCATCCTTGTTCACAGGCCTTTCCTCCCTCTTTAAAGCTAGCAGTGTCCGTTCCCTCCCATCCTCTCCCTGACCACAATGGGAAAAGGCTCTTCCTTTTGAGGACCCATGTGATGACATTGGGCCCATCTGGATAATCTGGGATAATCTTCTTATTTCAAGGCCCTTAACTTAATCACACCTGCGAAGTCCCTTCTGCCATGTCAGGTGACACATAGAAGGTCCAGGCATTAGGATATGGATGTGCTCCCGGGGCCACTGTCTTGTGGCACACATAGGGCATGGAGGCATCAGAGGCAATGGCCAGAGGTGGTCTCTCAGTTGAAGGCCTGACTGGGGGCACTGAGATTCAACACAAGACATTAATACACATTTTTATTATGTGTATAATTGTATAAACCTTTCTTGAGCATCTCCTCTGTACTGGGTGCTTTGCCAGGTCTTAAGATTGGCCATGAATGGGACACCAATCTTGGAAAAGAGGAGGGATGGCAACCCAACATCCAGGTTTGCAGAACCCACAGAAGACAGTCACTGGGCACTTCAGAGGAGGTGATGTCTGAACTGGACTTTGAAGGATGAATAGGAGTTTTCCAGGCAGACATAGTAGAGGAAGAGCAACCTAGGCAGAGGAAACATCACATGTTATAAAAACCACAGAGGCATGAAGAAGCCTGATGTGGAAGGAATCCTAAGAAGCTTGAAGTGGCTAAAGTGGGAGGTGGGAAGAAGATGGTTGAGGCGTCTTCTGGTGAGTCCATCATGTATTGGATCCAGGAGGCCTCCTGTTCCAGCCCACGCAGGCTGGACTCTAGTCTGTAGGTTATGGAGAGCTATGCATAGAATTTAAACAAGTTGAGTTTGTGGATTAGGGCGAACACTTGGCTGCAGTGTTTGGAGGGGACAGCAAGGAGGAAATTGCAGGGTTTAGGAGGCAATGTTTAAGCCAACTGGCAAAGCAGAAGTGGAATTTGATAGGATGCTTGGCCTATAACACCTGATCCCTTCTTGCTCTTCAGGATGCAGTTGAATGTAAAGCACTATTCCTTGTGTCCTAGGAGGGACTGAGTCAGGGGCAGGGCTTGGAGCTCTACATCCCCCCACTCCCATTCAAATCCTGTGTGCCCCACCACCAGCTTCTCCTGCGGCGTGCAGAAGAGCAGAGCTAGGTCTTCTGCCCTTTGCATTAATGTTTCACTCTGCCCTGAAAATTTATTGCATTTTAATCAAACTCCCTGGGTGGGAAACATATGAAAAAATTGTCTTTGTTTTTGATTATGAAATAAACCCCACTTGAGTGTATTCTGAAAGATGGGGCCATAAACCTGTTTACAGGTCAGGCAGTGTCTAGGGACTGTGCTGGTGGCCACTGGCACTGAGGGGTGAATGTGGCTTTGGCTTTCAGTGCTGCCAGCTGTCTGCTGGGTGCAGGGAGCAGTCACTGTGTTCCTCTTAGCCCCAGTTTCCCCATCTACAAATGGGAGCTGATGGGGTAGTGGGGACTATTGTTGATAAAGTTTGCTCAGCATGGGGCTCAAGGTATGTGGTCTTTTTATTATACTAGAAATGTTATTTTGTGTGTGGGGTAAAAGCCAATGTTTGTTCTAGTGTGGGAGATGGATGTCCCAGCTCTGCTACGTGTGAGGGACCTTGGGCAAGTCACTGGTTATTTCTATGCCTGTTTCTCTCTGAAATGGGTCTCTTTTCTCCCAGAAGTCTGCTGAGGTGGGGTGAGGGTGCTTTGCAAGGTCTGCAGCAATTGTGGGGCCCTCTTTCCCTACAGTATGGCCCTTGACTTCTGTCACTCCTCCTGACCTCGCCAGACACAGAACTCATGGCCACAGGAAGACAATTTGTCAAGCATGCCAGTGGAAGGCAGCTCAGGGTCCTCAGAGCACCCCCAGACCCTTCCTGTGCATTTTCGCCTGGCCCGGTCAGCCCCTCGCCTTCCCTGAGCTTTGGGTACCCACTGTGCAGGCTACCGCTGCTGTGGAGAAGCCCTGGGGGAGATTCAGGGGGGTTGGGATCCATGGGGTCCTGGTGCCTCTCGTCAGACCTCACCCATGGTGCCGGCCAGCCAGCCCGCCAGCCACCCCTGCCAGCTGGAGCCCACGCGGGGTGCTCAGTCCCACACAAAGCTGAAGCAGGTTCTGGACTTGGCACTGAGCCACCTGCAGCCTCTCCACCCGCCATCGCAAGGACGGCAGGGTGCCCAGCGCTTGCTCACCAGCAGATGTTTGCCATCACTTGTGTTTGGTTTTGTTGTCTTTCTTGGAGACGGAGCCCTGGGCTCTGTTCCCAGTTCTCTCTTCTGTGCTTGGGGACCCTGCCGCTGCTTTGCTCCTTCCTTGCCCACACAGTATTTGAATTTAAATTCTGTTTGGGTCCCCAGTGAAAGCTGTTGGCCAAAGGCACGCGGGAGGCCATGGGCTCTCTAGTGTGCTCATGTCACACATTTCCCAAGGGTCGCTGTTCTCACAGCTTCTCCTGAGAGAGGTGACTTAGAGCAGGCTTTCAGACCAAGAGATCTGAATGCTGGCCCTGGCTCTGCCTTTTACTAGCTGTGCTTCCGTCTCTGACCTTGGGCTACCCCATCTATAAAATGGGTCCAATAAGGTTATGTATGTAAAATATAAAACCCAGTGCCTGGCTTTTAGCAAGTGTCAGGAAATGCTGGCTGTCATTACCCATTATCATTCCGTGGGCAACATTGCTGTCCTTGGTGATGGTGGTATAGAGGGGAGGGTTATTAACCCAGTGCGAAGCCCTTCCTGCAGTGGATATGTGTCTTCAGAGCCACAGGCCCAGCATGGGACAGTGAGTAACTGTGCCACAGCCGGGCCCCCTTTTGTCACCATGCTGGCTTTTGCTGGATGGCTGCTGGGCCCTCCTCTCCTCCCCTAATCTCTCTGACTTCATGTTGGCCTCCTCCAGTCTGGGGGGCTCTTATGAAGGTATCATTTATGATGGTATCACTGTGGCCTCCTACTGCCCTGGGAGTGAGAATGAGAGATTTTCATGAGAGGGTGGCCATCAGGGGGTGAGGGGGCTGCCGTGAGGTCTACTCTTCCCTTGGTTGACGTTGAGCCAGTTGCTTTTCCCAACCCCCCGACCCCAGACTCCTTTGTGAACTGTTGCGGGGAGGGGATTGGACCAGGCTGGCATGGTCCAACCTGGCTGGTGCCACCTTCTGTGACTTTTCCTCCTTGGGTCCTGCATCTTGGAAGATTAAGCCCTCGTGATCATGCACATGGATCCCCCCAGCTCACTATGGTTATACACACCTGGGGGCTGAACCCTTCATCATCCTCCTTGTCTAGGGTGCTACATCACCTCTGGGACCCCAGACCTGGCCACCTGGACCCCTTAGTCTCAGAGCACCCTGCTAGGCTGTACCCTCCCTGTACCCCTCTAGCTTACATCCCCGTCTAGGTTCCCAATGCCCTATCCCAGACTATCCCAGAGGCTGGACCTACTCTCCATTTCCATAGCACTCTATCTCTGGTTTGGATGCCGCCTCTCAACTCTCCCATCGCCCTGCCTTCCCAGGAGTCCACCCAGCCACTGAAGTAGACTTTCTAAGAGCGAAGGAGATTCCATTGCTTCCCGTCACACTAGGAGGCCTTCAGGGTCTACCAGGTTATCCCCTCAGCCCCTAGCCACTTCTCCAAAGACCCTGGTCCTCATTTGCTCCAGCCCCCTAGCCTTCTACCCCTCTCTTCACCTCCCTGCCTTCCCCCAGCTCATCCCTCCCATGGAAACCTGCCCCCTCTAAGCCAGTTCTGAGTCCTCAGGGTCCAGCTGAACATCCTGAGGGCCACTGTCCCTGCCATTCTGTGGCACAGGGTCCTTCCCCTTAGGTGCTGTGGATCCAGGCTATTTTATCTTTGTGGCATTTATCATAACCTCTCAGTATTTAAACGCACCATTTATGATATTATTTAATGGAGTTTCTTTTTCAAATGTTGTTATTGGTATTGCTTGTCTCTCTCTGACTTGTCTGGCTGCCCCATTAGGCAGCAGGCTTCAGGGAGCAGAGTCTTGGCTGCGTGATCCACACTTGTATCTCAGGGCCAAGGACAGTGCCTGGAACACAGTTGGGGCCCCACCTTGGAGTGGAAAGCACAGAGACTGGTGTTTTGTTTGGCCTGAGATGCTGGCCTGTGACTGCTCTTGGGGAACAGGTCAGTGTCACGTCTGGGACCAGCCCTCACCCTCACCCAGCACCTTGTTTGGGTCAGAACTCAGGTTGTGTGAGGAGTGAAAGGCTCTCTTGAATTCCAGTGGTTTAGAAACAGTGGCGTGTGCTGGTAAATGTGTTTAACAACCAACAACCCTGATTTGTAGTGCTGCCCATTTCCGTGGTGTAAATTTTCCCACCGTAGGGACCAGTTTTGAGCTGCCAAAGTGAGACGGATCACTGAACACTGACCTGGGGGAGATGTGCAATGCCGCCTCACAGTGGCTGGAGTGAGCTGGTGCCAACACACCCTTGTTAGGAAGACCCCCACGTGCTCTGGCTCTCTAGGACTCTAGCCGTCTGGGAGGATGCTTCTGGCCCTGTAGAACAAATAGGATGTTGCCAGATTTCCCCAGGAACCCCAACCCCTGGCCTGTCCCCCAGCCCCTCACATTTTCCCTAGGTCTGTGTGAGGAGGAGGCAGGTGTGAGCAGTGCTGGACCTGCTGTGGGGGCTCCATTATTGTTAGCTCCCCAGTGATTCTGGGCAAGTTCCACACTCCTCGAGCCTCTGCTGGACAGTGGAGTGATCATTGTGTCTCCCTTCAGGAGCCCCCGTGGCAGCAGGGCGAGGGGCATTCTGTGTGTGAGACATGTCTGAGTCCTCCCTCCCAGGCAGCCACCATGGAAGGTCACTCAGCCTGTGTGTGTCGTGGCCAGCGCTAAAATGAGGATTTGAGAGACAATCAGGGCCTCTCAGAGTACAGGCCCTCTGCTCCTGGGACTCTGCAGAGGGTGGTGCCTAGCTGGGTGGCATGGATCCTGGCCCTTGGGTGATCTTGCCCCTTCTGTGGACCTCCTGAGCTCTGGGGAGCATGCTGTGTCTGTGTGGTTCAAGGTGGTGCCAGATTCCCAAGGCTGCGCGTGACCCTCACTCCTGCTTTCTTCATCATCTCACATTCCAGGGTGTCAGATTTTCCTAAACTAGAATCAACTAGGAATGGCACAGCAATGAAAGGGCCTCTCATTTTCAGTTTTGCTGCAGGCCCCAAATTCCTGTCCCTAGATGTCTGTGAAATGATCCTGTGCTCCGGAGTCTCCCCGAACTGGCCTGGGGACCCTTTGGCAAGCACCTGCTGTCTCCATGATCTCCTGTTGAGGTGAGATGACCCAGATAAAGGGCCTCAGCCAGAGAAGGGGCCTGCCCCTCCTGCCATCTGCATGGTTTGCTTTCCCTGTGTCCCGGTGAATGCCAGCCTGAGAAACTGGTCTGGGTGCGGTGAAACTGCACTACTCCCACTGTCCTAAATACATGACGGGGGCCCAGGCAATACCTTCCTGCTCCAGGATCAGGAGCCTGATATAGAGTGGGTCTGCTCAGGATTCAGAAAGATCCAAGGCTTCTGAGCTATTTGATAGTAAATTAAATTTGTTTTGCTGTGGGACATTGGCCCAGACACATGTAGGGGCATGTTTGCTTTGGCCGGCAGAGGACTGAAACATAATGTCATGAAATTGTC
The DNA here is from genome assembly GCA_963574355.1 of Loris lydekkerianus. Taxonomy (NCBI): domain Eukaryota; kingdom Metazoa; phylum Chordata; class Mammalia; order Primates; family Lorisidae; genus Loris; species Loris lydekkerianus. Next base: position 44,459 of record CAUYPK010087827.1, on the reverse strand, counting down.
AGTGTTGGGGAGTTGCGAGGTCTCCTGTAAGCTGCTCGGGCTCTGACCTTGCTGGAGAAACAGGCGAAGGATGGCAGTGGACCATCATCCTTATAGGGAGCCCACATGGGGTCTGCTGTGAGGGGCCCAGGCTCTGCCAATCCACACGCCCAGGCCCTGGGGTATTTAGTTTGTGCCCCATTCTAGTCCAGCCTCTTCTGCTTCAGAAGGGAAACCGAGGCACAGAGGTGTCATGTCCAGTCAGGGAGAGTTGGTTTTTCCCTGAGGGTCTCAGCAGGAATGTAGCTTGCTATTCATCACCATGTTTCCCCTGTGGAGAGTCCCACTGACAACGCTGGAGACCTGGAGGGGAAGCTGGCATGGGAGGGGTCCCTGAGACATCTTTGCTCACATTCGGGCGTGAATCGCCAGACCCCAGGGGTGGCTGGTGGCCCCGAGCCAGGGGGAACCTGGGATGGCTTTGCCTGGCTTGCTGGATGGAATACTGTCCAGCCCCATAAGGGGCCTTCCTGGCACATCACCTGAGGAGCCAACCTGATGTGTCTGCATATTGTAGACGCCATGACCTGGAGGAAAACTAAGAAATACAGCAGAGACAAGGAGACACCTGTCCCCGCCATCTCTCTCCCACCCTTGGTGAGAAAGCAATAGGGAAGTGACAAAGAAGAGGACAGAGAAAGTCAATTCTCCAGGGACTGTGGGATTTCCCCTGTCTACTTGTGGTTTAGGTGGCCTCACCAGACAGGCCCTTACAGCACTGCCCAGGACAGTCCACAAGTGGACATCTGGCTGACAGGCTCTTCCAGATCAATCTGGACACAGGAGGAGTGAATACAGCACCAAGGTCTCCCTCCTGCCCTCTTGGCAGTGACCTAAGAGTGAATTTCCAGGCCTCTCCTGCCGTAGGAAACTCAGGAAGGGGTTGGTGTCAGGTCATCAGCTGGAATCATACAAGAATCGGGTGTACTGGTCACTGGGCTGTACATACAAGAATCAAGAATGTACTGGTCACTGGGCTGTGTTCCCACTTGGTTTTGTCTCATTTAATTCCCAGACAGATCCCACTGGTAAAGTTACCTTTATTATCCACATTTACTTGGGGGGAAACTGAGGTTAAGTAGACTCGCTCAAGGTTGTTAAGTAACTTGCCCAAGGTCGCACAGGTCCTGGGCAGCAAAGCAGGTTTCACGGTGCCTGTCTGCATAGCCTGTCTGTCCTGCTCTGCTACATGGCTTCCTCGGTTCTCTGCCGGTTCCAGAAATGTCCAGTTGTGCTGCATTATCTGGCCTGGCCCCAAATAGCAGTGGGGGCACATTTCAGGGCAGGCGGCCCCGAGGACAGCCTTCCTGGGGAGCCACGGAGGCTGGGCCTCTCCAGACAAGGAAGACTGCAGTGGGGCTAGTTCTGACCAGACGTGTTGGGTGTGTGAGCGTCCAGGACTTGCCTGTTTTCAGCCAGGTCTCTCTGGTCTGGAGCCAGGATGTGAAGCGGGCCAGGTATCCTGGGAAAGTTCTGGCCCAGCTAGAGCCTTAAGAGTGGTGCTGAGGGTGACTATCTCCAGCCTGGGACACATGGAACATGACTTAGGGGCCTGTTAGAGGACGAGCAGACCCTTCATGGAGGGGCCCAGGCTCCTGGGATCTTAGTTGATTTTCATCAGGCTCTTGTCCTAGAGCCTGACTGTAATCTAAGCCTGGGTTTGGGGCCCCCGGCAAATCTCTGGGATTTAGAGATTTGGACATAGGCGACTCAAGTCAAGGGTCTACCTCCTGCTCCACTCTACTCTTTGGCCCCTACAGAGACAGAGGGGCCAGAGCTCCTCACTTGGGGGCCAAGGAGCTCCATACTGTTTTTGACAGGTGACTGTCCTTCAGGGGCAGAGGTGGGGAGGGCTGGGATGTGGGGAGAGAGGGGAGTGGGCGTGCTGACCCAGGGCCTGCTGCCAGGGCTCTTTGTGGCGGCCACAAGTCCCTGTGTACACCCAGCTCAGTCCTGTGGTTAGCGGTGGGTCCTGGGGACGCAGCCCATCTGCCCATGGCTTCACCAGGCCCCAGAGGATACTCTTATGCACAGTGGCCTCCCAGGTGCCTCCTGAGCTGAGCAGTACGGATTCATTTCATTTACTGAGAGATGGGCTCCCTGTTCCACACAGGAACCAGCCATGTCTCTGGCCGCAGGGTGGTATTGGCGTGGTGGGCTCTGCCTACAAAGTGCTTTCAGAGAGAGGTTTTGGCAGGAGGTGATGGCTTCATGAGAGCCAGGGTCCAGCACTCACGGAGTCTGCTCCGTGCTGGACTCTGACCTAGGAAAAGGGGATGCAGCAAGGATGGCAGAGGCAAAATTGGTGCCTTCCTGGAGCTTAAATTCCGTGAACAGGCCACAGACAAGATAAGGAAGGAAAATCAGCAGTGTGGCTGCAGGGACAAAGGCAAGCATGGGGGAGTGATAGAAAGTGGCCAGCAGGGGCTAGAGATGCACTCTTGGGGAAGTTATCTGGGGGAAGTTCCCAAGCTGCCTGAGCCCCGGGGGGACAAAAGAGTAGATCCAGGCCAAGCAAGGCTCTGGGGGTGGGGGGATGGGGTGCATCCTCGTCAGGTGGCTTGGGTCATGGAGGTGTGGGCAGGGTGCTTAGTCCGACAGTGTTGGATCTGCCAGGGGGTCTGTCATCTCTGTCAGTTTTTACGCCAAGGGGGCTGGCTTTACCAAAGGTTCTGACCAGGATCTGACTGAGTTTGCCAGAGTCACTGTGGCTGTTGTGATGAGAGTAGACTGGGGGCTGCCTAGGGACCCTAGGAAGCTGCCTCTGCACTAATCCCCTAGAGCCGAGGGGCCATAACAAAGCCTGTCCACTCATAGGATTCACTTTCATTGCAACCTTGTAACTGTGCTCCTGGGCAGGTGCATGGGGCTGCTGTGATCATTTTACAGACCAGTAAACTAAGGCTGAGAAATGGTAATATAAAGGCATGTCCAGGGGTGGCAGAGTTGGGATTAACCAGCCTAACTTTTGACTTTGCACACAATTGCCTGGATAGCTGCCTCTGGGGGGGTGCTTGTGTGAAGTGGTTGGCCTCCATGCACACCCCATGCCCTGAGCCTTGTGGGAGACTGCCTGGCTGTCACAGGCTGTGATGCAGCCTGGCTGAGGCAGCACAGGTGTCCCAGGTGCCACTTTGTCTCCCCCCGCCCCATGGAGATGTTGGCAGGGAGGCAATGCTGAGTGCCTGGTGCCTCTGCGCTCTCCTATGGTCTGTGCTTTCCACAGAGGTCCCCAGATGTGTTTTGTGGGCTTTCCCACCAAAAGGGGATTTGATATGAAAACGTTATGAAGACAGCAGGAGAGAATGGTTCAGGCGCTCTGGGAAAGTTAATCAGCAGTAGCAGACCTAGAAATCTCAGTGTATCTTAAGAGGGAGATTTGCAAACATATAACAATGAAAATGGATTTTAAGAGTTCAGCTAGAGAAACAGAAAAAAAGACAGCTAGATGTGTGGTGGGAGCATGTGGCTGTGACAGCCCCTCCTTCATTCTGTCCAGTTGGCTCTGCCCACATAACATCTTCAGTCCTGCTAAAGACTGTGGGAGGTGGAGATGGCCTCATTTAGGAGTGGGAAAACTGAGGCCAAGGCCACAGAGTAGGACTTGAACTTGGGCCTCTTGGCCCTGGAACCTGCTGCCTCCTGGACCCATCTTCTACTGGCTGGGTGGCCATGGGCAAGCTACCTAACCTCTCTGGTCTTAGTGTCGACCTCTGTGGAATAAAATAGGAATGTTGCCTGCCTCACAGTGGCTGGGGAGGGTCTGTGAGTGAAGCTGGCAGAACTTAGGAGCCCTGAGGCACACAGCCCTCGGGTGTGCAGGAAAGCTCATCCAGGCTCGTTCCTCATCAAAAGGGACAGGATTTGAATTTGGTTCCTGGAAATCATACAGAAAGTAAAGGGAGGAGAAAGAAGGGGCATCCTAGGTCTTCCCTGTCAGGTGCTTCCTGGGCTCAGGACTCACATTCCCCCTTTTGGAGGTGGCTGTCCACACTGACTGCTCTCCCAGATCTTCTAGGAGAGCCTTGTATAAATTCTTTACCAAAAAATAAAAAGGGGAGTACCATTGGGTATATTTGCATCTGGTTCAGATTTTGTATCCATATATTACTTCTAAGAAAAGCATTGAGCAGACAAAACCTAACAGCCAGACCCTTCTCCTCCCTGCCCCGAGGCCTGTCACACCCAGATTTGGATGAGAAAGCATGAGGGTGCCCATTTGCTGATTTTCTGGAGCATCCCAGTCCTCCACCTCGCACTGTCCTGTCCTGTCTGCCTGAAGGCGCAGGTATCTCTCCACGTGGGGGACCCGGGCGGATGCCCCCAGAGCCCCCACCCCCCAAGGCAGAGTGCTCCCTGGAGGCATGCTCACTACTTGTGGAGATCCATACTTGATGTATCTCTTGGTTCCAGCTCGAGCTCTTCGGCCCCGCGGGGCCGGCTGCCCTCCTTCTGGGCTGGCGCTTGCCCTCTCACAGCCATGCTCTGGGCACCTACACACGGGGCTTGGCCAGTGGCGACATGAAGGACGGGAGGTGAGAAGGCTCTGCTGGGGGTGCCAACAAGAGAGAAGGGACAGGCCCCTGTGCTGGGGGTGCAAGGTGCTCAGGACTTAAGTCCCCAGTCGGCCTCTTGCACGGAGCTGGGCCTGTGGGTCATTGCCAGGTGCACCACGGTGTGTTCATCACGGATAACCAGCATGAGACAATGAGTGCAGACAGTGGGTCCGAGGGAGCAGCTGGCCCCAGCCTTGGGGGCTTGTACACACCCTGCCCTGACTGTCGCTGTGGTAGCTCTGGGTGGGGGGAGGGTGGGCTCAGGGTCAAAGGGGCTACAGAAATAGGCCCCCTGGGGAATGTGGCACTCGCCCCTCCCAGCCTCACTCAGACCAACCTTGAGTGGCCAGTGGCATCTTGGGGGAAGTTTCAGGTCACATCACACACACCTGTCAGCAAGAGTCCCCCCTTGACTCACAGCCAGGCCAGAGGAGGCTTGTAGTTCCATCTGGGAGCTGGGGGTGTGCTGGATAGGGACACCTAGGGGCAAGCAGGCTGAAGGCCTCCTGGGCTATTTCACAGTGGGGGGCCTTAGGGGATGCCATAGGCACCAAGCCCAATAAGGCTTCTGTGTTGTGGAGCTGGATATGAGGCTGCCTTACTGTGGCCATATCTAGGCCAAGTGGTCACCTCGCACAGGCTGACCAGGGGGCCGGGCCTGCTCAGCCAGCCACATCCAGCACTGAGAAGCCCAGAGACTCAGGCCAAGTGCATCTGTGTTTCTGGGAGATAGCTCAGGGCTCAGGACATTTACCTAAGAGCTCAGGGGTGGCCTTTTGGAAAAGAGCACCCACCCACATCTCTGTCAGCCAGACCTGGACCATCCTCTTGTTTGAGAGGAGAATTCATCTAAATGGACTTCACTAAAAAAAAACAAAAATTAAATTTAAAAAAAAAAAAAAAAGGACTTTACTGACCCAGGCCTTACATGCAATGGTGGCTTTAACCACAGGGACCCGTGTGTGTACATGTATGTGTCTCACAAATGTGTGAGCTGGGCCCAGGGACAGGGCAGGTGTCAGGTCCAGTGGCTGTCCCTGGGGCTCACAGTGTGTCAAGGGGGAAACACAGTGTGAGAGAGAAAACCACAGTGGGGGCCTGTCCAGACACACTCCTATCAGAGGAGCAACCGGCAAGGTGGGGACTGTTGTCACAGCTTTGAAACCAGGGTCTTCTGTGAAAATAACAGCACAGCAGATACCATTTGGAAGATGCTTGTGGTTTATTCAATACTTGCACAGTCAGACTCACCCGGGGACCCCACAGGCCTCCTGACGTGGGTTTTTTGGGCCTAGCAAACTGATGCATGCTAGTCTCAGGGAGGAGGCAGCTCCAGGTCATTTCCTCAGATTGTTTCAACATCCTCATGAGGCATATGTAGTCATCCCCATTCTACAGATTAGAAAGGTGGGGCTCTGACAGATAAAGGGCCATGCTTGCCATCTCACAGCTCTGGACTACCGTGATGCTTCACAAACCCCAGTGGCCACTATAGACCCCCCCCCCCCCCCGTGGCTATTCCTGGAGGCTCTTGCTCAGCACTTTTACCCTCCTGAGTTTGAACACACCCCAGGACTTTCCTTCTACCTGTCATCAGGGCAGCTGAGAATCTGGGGTACAAGGAGTTAGAGCATCCCTTCTGTGGGCCGAGACACAGGGAGGACTGTTTTAAAACCCAGCACCTCTGGGACAGTGTGGGCAAAGCCCTAGATTCCTCCTAAGCAAAGCCTAGACAGTGGTATCTTACCTTTGGGGGCCACCCCCAGGACCTCAAGGTTGAGAATCTCTGGCCCAAGTGAGCAACGGTGGCAGTGGGTGAGACACCCCTGCCCCAGGCAGCTGTTGACAAGAGGGTCAGAGATGGCCCCTCGACAACCCTCCCTCTGCCTCCCACCTCTGCTCACCTCAGCCATGACCCCAGTCTGGCTCACAGAGATGGAGGGAGCACCTGAGGCTGCCGTCAGGGGCCCCTTGGACCATTGCATGCAGCCTTGGAGAAGAGGGAAGTTTGGGCTGGGATGGGGGATGTGTACGTGGGCTTGTTTCAGTTCATTAAAGATGTTCATAAGGGCAAAGTTGTTGAAACAGAGCTATTCGAGATCAGAAATACCTGGCTTTGCATTTCAGCTCAGTTCCTTTCCAGTCTCCCTCCTGGGAGCCTCAGTTTCTAGTCTGTGAAATGGGGATGGGGTCAGCACCCACCTCATGAGGTCTCTGTGCCATGAGGTGTAGGAGCCTCACACAGCTTGCGCCAGCAGGATCTGGGGCTCTGGCAGTCACGGTCATGCCTGCTCTCCAGTCTGGAGGGGTGTTGTTTTCCACACGTGGCTCTGGCAGTGCTGTACAGCATTGCACATCTCAGCAGCCGCCTGGCTTGTGCACCAGAAGCTCGGGCCTGTGACACACTGGTCAGTACCCAGCAGAAGGGGCTTTGGGTCATGGCAGGCCCCCACCTTCTTGCACAGAGCTTCAGGATCCATCACATCCTTGAGACTCTCGATGAGGACAGGCTCATACTGGGTGACAAAGTGGTTGCACTGTATCATATAGGGCAGAGGCAGGACACTGCAGCCACCCTTGAAGGCCAGGAGGATATCCCGCTTGGTGCTCTTGCGGTCTAGGTTGTGGGAGGACACGGTGAACAGCCTCTTGCACCCGTTGCAGAAGTGGCCTTGGTCCACTGTCAGGTTCATCTCAGGAGACTGCTTGGCTTCATAGGTCTCGTGGACCTCTCGGGTCAGCCTCAAGCTGCTGCACAGACGGATGGTCCTGCACAACCTTTCTGGTGTGAGTTTGGCCATGAACTCTATCAGGGCGGAGCTGTACTTGTTCACAAAAGTGATGCAGCGCTGGGCAATAGAAGAAGGCATTACAGAGCACACGTGCCGCAGGCCTTGGCTGATCTTGGCCTGGGTACGGTTATTTATAAGCCACTTGTCTAGTTGTCGGACCACACTCAGGCACAGGTCACAGGTCAGGCCCATGCTCATCTGGATCTCATCCTTCTCCCTCAGCAGCACCCCCAGTTCCAGGAGAGGCACCCCGTCTGCAGCAGCCTCAGGAGCCAGGTGGCTGGGTCTCCTCTGGTCGCATAATCTCTGCCTGTGGCAGACCACCTCTGATGGAAGACGCATCAGCACTTGATCAACAGAGACCGACAGCTGCCAGACGTATTTCTTGCAGAGGATGGTCAAGGCGGGCACCAAGGACTCACAGTGGTCCTTGATGTTTGTCTCTGTCAAGGTCACATTGTTCCAGACAGCATCCTGGAGCCGGGAGACTAGCGGGACACAGTCTGGACATAGGGCTGGCCCTGGCATCCGGTGAGCAGGGTGGTCGGGGAAGCTATCGACATCGCCTGGGCTCAATGCCTCAGAGGAGTCCTCTTTGGAGAGTGGCCCCGGGCCAGCCAAGTGTCTCTGCAATGGCTCACAGATTTTAAGCGCTGTGCATACCGTTGCCGGGGTGCTGCCTTCGTGAAGCATGCTCAAGATGGCTGAGAGGTGGGTGTTCACCATCTGTTTGCATCCGGCGGAGGCCACCTTGTTGGGAAGCCACTCACAGCTGTGTATTAGCAAAGCCATGCTGTCAGACTCCTCGGCATTGTGGTTCATCATATCCGTAACCGAAGCTGCCATGTCCTGGCATATGAGGCACTGCATGGACTTGGCGGGTGGAGCGTTCCAGACGGTCCTTTGGCATTGCTTCATAGCCCCACATTTTGCTGCTGCCCGCATGTCCAGACATGGCCGCACAGGATCCTTTACACATACCACAGGTCCCAGGGAAGGGAAGGCCATGATAGCCCCCAAGAGGCTCGACAGGAGAAGCAGGGCAGGCAGCATGCTACCTGGTGACTCACTGGCCGCTCTGGTGTACCTGGAGGCCTGGGCTGCTGCTATAAATCCAGCTCTCTTGGCTGGTCCCAGGGGAGGCTATAAAAAGGTCACCCCACCTCCTGGCCACTCCTTCAGCCTGACTCACCCCACCTGCCCTGGGGCTTCCCTATGCAGCCTCCCTGGCCTCTGCCTCTGTACTTGCACTTGTTTGCGTGGCCTGGGTCCCCTCCTGGAGTATTTGAGACCCCAGAGGAATTTCTGCCCCCATTCTGGGTAGTACAGAAAGGCATCCTATCCTTTATTAGCTGGAAGATTGAACCAAATGACTGGCCAGCTCCAGAAGCTACTGTTTTCTAATTTGGTCTCAAGGTCATGTGCCCAACCTGGATTCTGATCCCAGCTCTGGTCTGAGCTCCTAAGCCCAGTTTCTTCATTCTGGAAACTCCTGTTGAAGGCTGTGGGCTGATCCATAATAAAGATGCACTAAGTGTTTGTTGAAAGCACACATGAAATAGGGGTTTGTTTGATTCCAATGTCATTTGTTATCTTTTCATTTCTTCTTTCTTAGTTTTTAAAATAGTTCTTAGGCAACAGTGTCAGTGCTGGGTGAATAGACACAGGCATTCTGTGCAGTGGATGGAGAATTCTGGAGTGGCCTTGCCTTTGGTCTATTTGCCACATGGCTCGCTGCCCCCACTGGACCCTCTCGGGGAGTGGGCAGGTCAAAGACCCCTATGGCGAGGGATCCCCTTGGGCCCCTGTGTCCCTTCCTGAGTGTGAGCCCCACATGTGGGCATTCTCAGCTCAGCTTCCTGGGCTCTGGTGCCAGGAGGAACATGCTCCCAGCGATGTAGCCCAGGCAGCCTGGCCTGAGCTTGCGACAGCCTCATCTGGGGAATGTAGACTGGACACTTCCCACTGCCTTCCTGCTGGGGTGCTGGGGATGGGAATTTGGAAAATAGGATGTATCGAGATCTTTAAATGACTTCCAGGGACTGTGGTTGTGGTTGCAGAGGAGGGACAGTCTCAGGGAAGAGGTAGATGACAGCTGGCTGGCTCATTGAGTTCATGTAAAAGGACTGCAGACATGGTACCCTTATCTGGATTTGCCTCAGGCGGGTCCATGCTGACTCATCTCGCAGGCTGCTTCTGTGTTCTGCCACACATCCAGTCCATCGCCTATTGTTTATGGGACCACTTCCATCCTACAAGCAAACCCCAGACGCTGCCCTTTAGCACAAGCCTGCAGACCTCCTGCTGGTTCTGTCCTCTAGCCCCTTCCATGGAAGCCATACCTCCTAGATTCCAGAACATTCTCATCCTGTTACCCGTTGGGCCTCGAATAAAGCCCCACTAGGTAAATGCTTCTTTGGCTCAACATTATTTTTATAAGGTCCATTGCTGCGGCTGTGGAGAGGTGTAGAGCAGACGTTTCCATCTGGGTAGCATTTCAGTGGGTGAATTCCTGGGGTGCACTCACACCATGGTGGGTTCATGTATCTATTCTACCTGTGATGGACATTTGAGCCATTTCAGTTTGGTGCTGATATGGATGACACTGCTCTGACCATTTCTGGGTATGTCTTAGGACACATATGTCTTTCTGTCTTTGCTGGTTTGTGTCAAGGGACAGCATTGCTGGGTGTAGCGTGGGCCCGTGGAGTAGAGGCTGCCAGTGTTCTGAAGTGGCTGTGCCAGTCCTGCTCCCTCAGCAGTGTCTGAGGAATTTTGATTGCTCCATAACGCCATATCTGATGGAGCATGTTCCAGTGCCAACAACCATTCTCAGGAGGCACCACCTGTGTGGTGCGTCCTACAATTCGATTCAATTCTAACACTAACTACCCAAAGTTAACACAGACCCTCTACACAGGACTGCTCCATTCCAGATGCCAATCACAAGGCCCAGGTTTCCACCTGCACTGCTGACAGAGTGACTATCAATTGGGGGTCCCACAGCCCCCTCCTCAGGTGTGGTAATTTGCTAGAATGGTTCACAGAACTCAGGAAGGTCTTTAATTCAGATTTACCAATTATGAAAACTATAACTCTGGAAGAGCTGACAGAACAGGTGCATAGGCGAGGTCTAGTGGATGGGGCACAAAGCTCCCATACCCTCTCTGGGCATGCCAGTCTCCTGGCACCTCCTGTGCTCACCAACCCAGAAGCTCTTCTTACCTCCTTGTCTAAGAGTTTTTAGAGGAGCTCAATCTTTGGCAGGGCTCGCTTCCCAGAGGTCTGTGCGAGGGGCTGAAAGCTCTAATCCTCTGATGGCTTGGTGGAGCTCCCTATTAGCAGAAACTCAGGTACGGTCAGAGGACCTTGTTATAAATAACAAGAGATGCTCCTATTACTCAGCAAATTCGAAGGGGATAAAACCAACTGTCTGTCTTATTACGCCATAGAGGGCTTATGGTTTACTGTGATATTTAGAGGACAGTTGCAAAAATACCGCAGGGGACGCCTGTGTCCCTTTACCCAGAGGCGTTTCCCCTTTGCCTTACTGTTCCATCTGCCTCCTTCCCTTTCACGTGTTGTCTGTCTATCCATGCACACGTACGTCTGCACATGATATTTTATGACTTGTTGAGAGTAGGTAGAGATATTATGTCCCTTTACTCCAGTTACTTCAGGGCAAATTTCCTAGGGACTTAAGTACAGTGCAGTTATGAAAACCAAACTTGTGATATGCTTACAATGTTATCATCGAATGTTAAGCATGTGTTCAGACTATAGTAGCCCAGAACTGCCCAATGTAGGCCTTTGTTCCCCAGGCCCAGCTGCAATCCATGCATACAATGAACCAGCTTGTGGGGTACCCTCAGTCACCTTCCACCCAGGACCCCTTGGAGCCTCCCACTGGCTTCCACAGCACTGGAGGGCAGGCCGGTTATTTCACAGAACACCCCCATCTGGTGCTGCCTCGTGGTCAGATCTGAGTCACACGCTCTTGGCGGGAGAAGGAGCCGTGTCCTCCGTGCATTGTATCGGGAGGTGCTCAAAGTTGGCGTACCCCAGTCAGTGTTGGTGCTGCTGGGTCACTTGGATAAGCTCTGCCAATTTCCTCCTCTCTAAAGTTACTGTTTTCCCATAATAATTAGTGTGTAATATTTAAAAGATATTTTGAGATATGAAAGTACCCTATTCCTCAGCGAACGCTTACCCACGTGTCTGAGCATCCACTCATCTGACCTCATCTTCCTTCTAGACGGATTCGTTCTTATTCTTCTGTAAAAAGGGAATTTTATTTTTCCCTCCTTCCCTCTCTTCTTCCTCTCTCTTTCCTTTTCTTTTTTCCCCCTCTCTATTTCTTTTTTTTTTTTTTTTTAGCCTTTGCCCACAACAGCTGGTTTTTATTTTTACTATTTTTTTTATTAAATCATAGCTGTGTACATTAATGCAATCATGGGGTACCATGTGCTGGTTTTTGTATATAATTTGAAATATTTTCATCACACTGGTTAGCATAGCCTCCCTGGCATTTTCTTAGTTATTGTGCTAAGACATTTATATTCTACATTTAGTAAGTTTCACATGTACGCTTGTAAGATGCACCGTAGGTGTAATCCCACCAATCACCCTCCCTCCGCCCATCCTCCCCTCCCTTTCCCCAAATTCTTAGGCGATAATTGGGTTATAGCTTTCATAGTCTCTTTCTATTTCTTAAAGAAAGACTCACATTTTTATTTTGTTCTTTTTTACTTTCGTATTTAATATTTTTAAAGTAGTACGTAATGGGTTACGATCCACTGTTACCATTAATTGTTTTTGATGCTTACAGTGTGTGGCTGTGACCTCTGAAAGCCCCCTCGAGTTGTGCCATGTCCTTATGTCATGTCCCTGTCATTCTCTGAGCTCTTCTGGACTTTCTGGTACAACCATTGTTCCGGGATCATCTTGTGCTTTCCTCGAACCGCCCTGGAATTAGGCAGTTCTTCAAGGAAAGTGGTTATTCAGACACTGAGATCCAGACACTCGATGTGCTCCATGCTGCTGTGTTTGATTATTTCCAGGCAGTGAAAACCTTCCTTCTTGCTGATATGGAGTCAAAGAAGAAGGAAGGAGGGAAGGATTGTGTGTATAGAAATATAGACACATCCCGTCATAGTCCTAGACCAACGTGCATGTACATGTACGTGTGTGCACATCTATGCGCATAAGACATCATCCATGCATGTGCTCAAGACCATGAGTTCAGACGGACGCTTCCAGCTTCCTCCCTTGTGATACTGCAAGTCCCCCCAGCGGGGAGAAGTCTGCCCCCACCACCCTTTATTCGGAGCCGAAACCTAAAATACAAACAAGTGCTAATCCAGACCATGCTTATCGCTCTGTATTCTGTTGAGATAAAATTTACATATGGCAAGTGCATACATCTCAGGCGTGCAGTTCAGTGAGTCCCGGGAACTTGGTGCACTTGTGTAGGTCACAGCCCTGTCACCATGCGGTGGACCCCCTGTTCCTGTCTGGTTGCTCATCAATGAGAGCAGCCATGTGCCTGCTTCTCCCCACTGTGGCTTCATCGCGTCTGGCGTTGGTGAAGTTGAATGCGTGGTGGCTGGTGTTCTCCCCCATGCCTGCTTCTCTCCCTGGACACTACAGGATGCCCTGTGGTTCCCTGGGGCTGTGTGTGGTCAGTTCACCTCCTGGGCAGCAGGCTGTCCCACGGCCACACAAAATCCTGTGAGGGCCCGGCGGTTGGCACTGGGTAGTTTCCAGTGCGGAGAATTCAAACGAAGTCCCTGTGAACTGCTTGGTGACGCCTGGTGGCGTCCAGGATGGTGTTCCTGTGGGGCTGTGCCTGGGGGGGTAGGGACTATGGATGTGTGGGAGGGGTGTGTTGAGCAGACCCCACAGGACCTTATCAGAGTGGCAGCACCGGCCACCCCCACCATGCTGTGTTGCCGGGGCTTCTCCTGGCTCTGATTTCAACTTTCAACCCTTCCAGAAATGCAGAAATCTACAATTGAACAAACGGTAGCAGTTGCTATATATATATATATATTTAAATTCTATTTGTTTCAAAAGGTTCCCTGAGAGTCATTTACCTTCTCCCGGAGTAAAGACAAGTCTGACCACAGTGGGGCTCGAGGGGTAGGAGGAGGCCACTTTGTTGGGGGACCTCCGAGCTGGACCTGGAGCCTGGAACAAGGGCGGAAGAGGGGATGTCTTCTCCCCCCAAACCTTGTTCTTTGGGGGCCAGAGCTTGCTTGTGGCTTGCTCCGAGGGGGGGCATTTTTAAGGAAGGCTGTGGGGCCGAGAGATTCCTCCCCTTCTACTCCAGGGAGTTGCTCCTGCTCTCGCCCCCGTGTCACTGTGGGTCCTGGGGCCCTGCCGGGCAGGGGAGAAGGGGTTTCCCTGTGTGTCCAGTGCCCCTTGCTATGTTCCTACTGTACTGGTCGGCAGGGCTAGGGCACTAAAGCTGCCTGCTTCCCGCCCCTGCCTACTGCCGGAGTTTGGGACCTGGACGGCACCACCTTGTCTGTCCTTCCACCCTCTGCCTGGCCTCTGAACAGCCCCACCTCACTCTCTGCCCACTCCCATGCTCTCTCCTCCCCTGCCTTCTTATCTTCTGGGTGCCACTCCTGTCCCCTGCCTGGGACCCACCTACCCTGCCTGTGCTGTGGGCCCCTCACTCTGCAGGTGTTTGCCAGGCCCCGGTCAGGAGCTTCTCCCCTCCCTTCTTTGGCAGAGACGAAAGCAGATGAAGTGAGGGTGTTCGGGTGAACATCTAAACACGGAGCGACTGCTGGCTGCCAGGTGGTCACAGATTCTGTGGTCTGAGAGGGGACGATCTCTGGGAAGGGGGTGCTCAGTGCCAGGACAGAGTAGGGGGCACAGCAGTGACAAAGTGCAGAGCTGGGTGCATGTGGCCATCTGCGCAGCAGCGAGGAGACAGTAGGTGAGGCTGGAGGACCCTCTTAGCCCCAAGGGAAGGCCAAGGTGGGATGCATCAAACATGGCCTTCATGAGGGCTGGAAAGAGCCAGGTGAGTCCAGGGTCAGGGATTCTCCCGGGAGAGCCCCTGTCCACAGAGAGCCTGGGAGGGGTGGGGCCAATGAGGTCAGGTGAGGGTAGTGGGCACTGAGTGGGTGGGAGGGGCTGTACCTGAGCTCAGGGGAGTGGTGCACAGGACAGCTGGGCAGGGGCAGCAGAGCCTCACTATAGTGAGAGAGTGGCCCAGGGAGTCCCCAGCCGCAGACCCCCGGTTGGATGGGGGTATAGAACTCACCGACAACCCCCAGAGAAGAGCTGGGCCTGGGAGTGGGTTGAGCCCAGACCCCTGTGGACAGGTCAGTTCATTGGGACCCCTCCTGTCAAACAGAAACCTGTTGCTCCTGGGGAAGGTGTCTCCTGGGAAGGCCTGTGTTACACATGAGCACTGTGGTGAGGAGGACAGGTCACCTCACTCTTCCTTGGGGGCCTCTCAGCACACCCTTCCCAGCTGACCCTGACACCCCTACCTGAGACTACCCACCGCAGAGTCCTGGTTCTTTCCCACAGGCCTGCTAGCCTCATGATGACAGCAGAGCAAGGAGACCTGTCCCGTCAGCCACGCCCCAACACCGCCCCCAGCAGGTGTCCTTGGCACCCATCCTGTGAACAATGGGTACAAGACGTGGGAGTTTCCTCTGGTTGGTGAAACAGGGTGACTTGAAGCAACAGAAATCCTTTTCTCATAGTTCTGAAGGCCCGAGGTCCGAAATGAAAATGTCAGCAGGGCCGAGCTTCCTCCCTGCCTCCTCACAGGTTGCGGGGTGGTTTCTGGTAACCCCTGCTGTGCCCGAGCTTGCAGAGACATCTCTGTAATCTCTGCCTTTGTTGCTATGTGGTTTTTTTCCTTGTGTGTCTTTGTGACCCTGTGTCCAAATTTCCTTCTTATCAGGATGCCAGTCATTGGATTTAGGGCTCACCCTAATTAGGTCTGACCTCATTTAAACTAATTATATCTTCAAACATCCTGTCTCCAAATAGGGTCACATGACAGATGCCAGGGCTGGGACTTCAACATAACTTTTGGCAGTGGAGGTAGGGCTTAGCAGGGGCTAGATCTGTTTTTCAGATCCAGCCTTGGCCCTGAGAAGTGTGGAGGTGGGGAGGTCCCCCTGCAGGAGGGAGTGTCCAGGGCCACGGCCAGGCTTTTGGGTGTCTGTGCAGCACTGGGGACTCTCCAGGTGCTGCCCACTGGCTATAACACCAGTTAGCATATGGCCAGTCCTGTGGGATTGGAGCCTCAGCTCCCTCGGGCCACACAGACCTGAGAGGCAGGCAGCTTTGGGAGGTAGAACCCCAGTTCCTTAGTTCCTACAACTTACAAACCTTATAGACCCCCAAACTTCCAGCCACAGTGGTTCCAGGTCTGAGCTTTTAAACCAGGAAGGTGCAAAGGCCTGGGGTGTGTGGGGGATAATTCCTGAATCCCGCGGAAGACACAAAGCTCAGGTGCTGAGACTCAGGACTTGCGGACCTGGAGGCCATACCTCCGGATCCAGAGACCTCCTCTCCTGGGGTCTCAACATCTTGGCACTGAAGGGACAAGCACAGGATGTTGGCAATCCAGGGGGTGACCTGGGCTCCCTCCCTCCAGAGTCTGGAATTCCTCCTGGCACACCTGAACACTCCCACAGAGTCCTGTGGCTGGGCCAGGCTGCAGCTGCTGGACAATCAGCACTCAGGCCCCTCTCACCTACCCACCCTCAGAAGCACATTGAGCAACCTGGCCCACCCACAGGGAAAGCAGGTTGTCTTCTCCTCATGGGTGAGGGGAGAAGGCTTTTGAAATGGGCAGAGTCTCTTTTATGCTGTTAGAAGAAGGAAGATAGACCTGGCGCAGTGGCTCATGCCTATAATCCTAGCCCTCTGGGAGGCTGAGGAAGGAGGACAGCTTGAGCCCAGGAGTTGAGGTTGCTGTGAGCTAGGCTGACATCACCGCACTCTAGCCTGGGCAACAGAGGGAGACCCTGTCTCAAAAAATTTTTTAAAAGGGAAGAGGGAAGATAGACAGATCCTAAAAGCAAATGACTTGTACCTTGTCTATTTTGCCTAATTTTCATGCGAGTATTCAGCAGTTATTTATGTAGCACCTACTATGTGCTGAATGCTGATCCCGGTGCTGGGATATATGAGTTAACAAAACAGGAGCCCTGAGCTGCTGGAACTTACCTTCTAGGGGAGGAAGAAGAAATTAAACAGGCAATATATTAAGTGTTACAATATGGAAGAAAGTAGTAAGTGAGTTAGGGAGAAAGTATTTAAGTTGTAACAGAGTTGTGGGGGTCAGGAGTGTGTGTGATCAGGGAAAGCCTCAGGGATTCAACAGTATTTAGGTGAAAACTTAGAGATGTTGTGGGAAAAGCAGGTGAGTGTCTTTGCGTGCTCCAAGCAGCAAGACCAGCCTGTGCAAAGGTCTTGTGGCGGGTGAGGCCAGGAGACTCGGGCAGAGTGAAGCAGAGCAGGAGCAGGAGCCACGATCAGAGGGACTGTGTGGAGGAGAGAGGGCAGTGGGGAGCCCCCGGGCTTTGAGCAGAGGATGGGCTCGATTAGATAGTGCCTTCCAAATGATCCATGTGGCACAAGGCTGGAGGTGGGAGGTCAGTGGGTGGGGCTCGAGGCAATGAGTGTGGTGATCCAGGCGAGAGGTAACAGCAAGTGGGTGGCCAGGTGGCAGCCGTGGACTCCACACTTGTTTGGAGTTAGAGCAGTGGCTCTCAACTTTCCTAATGCTGCACACGACCCTTTAACACAGTTCCTCATGTTGTGGTGATCAACCATAAAATTATTTTCATTACTACTTCAGAGATCATCGCCTCTTGATTTGAGGGGCCTGAGACCCAGGTGTGGGTTGGGTGGTTCCATTTGAAGCTGGGCAGAAGCCTGTCCCAGCCTCTTCTCCTGGCCATCTTTGGCGAGCCTTGTCTTGTGGACAGGGCACGTTAGTCGGCTTTGCCATGGGGCCTTCTCCGTGGGGGCAACAGTACCCAGATTTCCCCTTTTGATAAGGACCCCAGTCACCGTGGATCAGCACCCACTTGATGCCAGTCTAACCTTATCTTAAGTAAGGACAGCTGCAGCAGCCCTGTTCCCAAGGAAGGATTGTGGATTCTGAGGTTGTGGGGGTTAGGTTGTCAGTATGAATTGGGGGACACAGTTCTGCCCATAAAGTCATTGTTGCCGTATATTTGTGAATATTTAGGGTACACTCAGAATTATTCTGATTCAGTCAGAAATGCTGGGGACACTGCTCAGGGTCAGTCCTGCAGCTGCCTTCCCTGAGCCCTGGGGAGAAATTGAAGCCCGTTCTTCCCCCAATTTAGCAGTCCAGGGCTAAGGGAGGCACCCATGAGCACGGGGCCATTTCTCCTTTGCACCCCTGTGCCTGGAACGGAAGGGGTGCACCCTAGTGTCAGTGCTGACCATACCAGCGCCATGTTACCAGGGACCATTGTGGCAATCACAAAGGCATTCTTGTGGGGCTAACCAAGGATATGGCATTCAGGGCCAGTGTCAGGTGGGCACCATTTCCCATTGTGGAAACTGAGGCATGACCCAGGTTGTGGTGGCTGATTGCAGCCAGGCTGTCCCTGTAGTCTGGCCCACCTCCTCCCCCTGCTGAGCTGTGACACTGCCAGGGTCGGCTCTCTCCAGAAAGGAGGAGCTCGGTGAAGCCATCTAACCTTACTGATACATACTTTTCTTAGTTGGTCCTGCCTCAGAAGGGGCTGTGTCTGTGATGGCAGTTAAGTGCCCTCATAATTCTTGTGATGAGTTACCAAACGCAGAGGGCGTCTCTGGCCAGGAGACCTGGGAGAAGATCACTTCCCCTGAGCATCTGGAGCCTGGTCAAGCTGCCTTGTGCCTAGGTGCTTTCCTTTATCTTGAAATTGCCTTATCCAGCAGTTCCTGGTGAGGGTTTAAAGAGTAAGAACATTCAGATTGGTGGTAAACTTTCAATATAGCACTGTTCCCATTTTATAGATGGGGCCACTGAGGCGAGGAAAGATATAGACTAAATTTAGACCTCAGGTTAAGGCAGTGTATGTGCATCAATCTTCTTACAGTTTTGGCCAGGGCCAGGCTTGAACCTGCCACCCCCAGTATATTGGGCTGGCGCCCTACTCCTTGAGCCACAGGCGCTGCCCACATAGATCTTTTTAGAACCCATTATTTCTCTTTGGTTTGTAATCGCAATCTGGAAAGTGGTCTATTTTGCGTGGAGGGATAGATACAAACTCTACAAATAAATTCACCCACATGTTGGGAACATACACAACACAACTTGGCTGTCAGAGCATCAGGGTCTTCCAGACTTGCCAGCCACAGGGACAGCTCAGGGCAGGAACCCGACTTTCTTGAGTCCTGCCGGGAGGATGTAACTACCCGCCAGAGATGGAGCCTAGCATTTGAAAACTGCAATTGTGAAATAATTACACCACAGGAAACGATGTAATGGACCCCTGTACATCCGTGCATGTTAGACAGATGTTAACATTTTGTGTATGTGTTTCAGATTCTCAAAAGCAGTGAAACACTGCAGACACAGCAGAGGCATTTCCTCCTAGTCCTCCCTCCCAGACATGACCTGCAGGCTGGCTGACGGGCCCAATTCCCATTCGTGTTTTCTAGGTTTTGCCACATCTGCCTGTGTCCATGAACAGTGGATGGCATGGCTTCCTGTGCGGCTCCACGCTGTGGATCTGTCTGAGGCTCATGCTGTGTTTACAGGAGGGATCCCTGCTAAAATGGGGGTGTCACTGTGTGAATAACCCACAGTTGTTCTGTCTCCCTTCTGAGTCAGTTGTGTTTTGTCCTCCACTGTTTCACTGGGCTGCTCAGCCCCACAGGGAAGGCCCTGGTGCGTGTGAGTGAGTGGGTGATGCTGGCTCGGGTCTGGAAGTGGATTGCTGGTCAGAGAATGGACTCTCCTGAGTCCTTAGGTGTGGCCAAGTTGTACTTCAGAGCCCTGTGCCAGCCACACGGAGAGGATTAGACTTTATGGTCACAGGTTCAGAGGAAGAGTTTTACCTGCTCCTTACCCTCCCCCTCCCTCCCAGTACCCTCCCAATACCCCAGGGTACACAGCACAGACCAGCCAGGGGACGGAGGCCCAAAGCCTTGCTTTACCACCTACTCATGAGAGTTGTACTTCTGTCCCCTGGCCTGGAAGACAGGAGGTGAAAAGTCCCTTTTCATGGGGTGACTGTGACCCATATTGCTCACACAGGTGACCTGTCTGGCTAGAGCTTGGGTGCAGCTGGTGCTCAGTATAAGCCACAGGCTGTCATTTCTTTATCTGTGGAGTCATTGACTAGCAGGTCTCTTCCCTGAGCCTTTCCCAGTCATGTAGGGCCAGGCTCCATGCTGGGCCTTCCCCTGTGTCCCCTGCCTGCTGGCCCTGGGGGCAGTTAGAAGGTAGATGGTATATTGCCTCCAGCCTATCTGGCCAAGAAAATTACGAAGATTTCCAGGAATCCAATGGTCTTCCCCCACCCGGAAGCTCCAGCAGGCAAATGTTCCTCCCCATCCACTTCCCTGGGAATGTGAGAAAGGCATCTGGTGCCAGGCGGGAGAGGAGGGTTGGGGGAGCATCTGGAAATGTTTGGTCCTTGAAATTAAATAAGTTGTCTTTCCTCTTTACCCTCAAGCAACTGAAGGAGCTGGGACCCTGCAAGGGGCAGGGCAGCCGTGTCCTCCTGTCCCTGGTCAGGGTGTCTAGCAAAGTGGCCGAGGATGGATGTGGGTAGTGCCTCCTGGATCTGGGCCCACAGACCTCGTGTGGCCTCTGCATGTTGCCTCCATCTGGAGCCTCAGTTTCCCCACCTGTGCCTGGGAGAACAAACAAGAGGGTCTATAAGGACACCTGCCTCTGAGGTCTGCCTGATGGATGGCCCTGGGCTCCTGGAGGAAATGCTGGGTGGGACCCTCTGGGCTGTCGGGGAACTAAAGAAACCAGGGAAATCTGGCTTGCTGAGCTGGAAGGAGCAGCCGCAGGCC
This sequence comes from Loris lydekkerianus, assembly GCA_963574355.1. NCBI lineage: Eukaryota > Metazoa > Chordata > Mammalia > Primates > Lorisidae > Loris > Loris lydekkerianus. Next base: position 24,034 of record CAUYPK010087827.1, on the reverse strand, counting down.
CTGATCCCCAGCCCTTCCCTGGGCCCTGAGACCGCACCCCCAGCGGTTGTTAGCCATGATGCCGCATCTGCAGCTGAGGTCTCCCCTTCTCACCCTTGCTCAGAAGCTGTCTGGGTGACTGTGACCTGCATGGCAAGTCCCCCCCTCCACATGCTGTGCAGGACTCGCCACAGCTGTGGTCCTTTGTGGAGTGATGTTTCTGTACCTGTCTCTCTCATCTGTGTCCAGCTGCCCCACCTCTCCTGTCTTGAGGTCCAGCGCCTGGAGGGGGCCATCCACCACCGAATGAATGAGTGAGTGAACCAGTGAGCAAGGGAATGAATGAGTAAATGATGGAATAAATAAGTAAGTTAATGAATGAGTGAATTAACAAGTGACTTAGTGATAAATGTAGTTCTTCAGCAGAAGCAGCAACTGGGACTGGCTGCTGGGAAGCCCTGAGACCCACCTGCCCTCGCAGGCCCTATTCCTTCTTGCTCCTGATGTTTATACACACCCCTTTGCTGCACCTGCAGAGCTCTGACCCAGCTGAGACCTCACCCACACTCCCTGGGGACATAGGGACGTGACAGCACTGTATTCCCAGGACAAGAGAGATTGCCTTGAAGTGCTCACCTGAGTTCATGCTTGGCTGAGCACTGGAGGCCCTTCCCAGTGGGACCCTGGCACCATCCTGCCCTGTGCTGGCTGCTCTGGCTATACGAGCCCTGCATTCTGGTTGCCCGTGGGTCTTCTCCTCAACATGCTACACACTGCACCACTGGGCCTGGTTCAAACTCTGCCTTCCATCTGGAAAGTTCTTTTGTTCCCCCTGATCTCTGTCTGCAAAAGTCTATAATGATTTTCAAGGTTCAGCCCAAATGTCACTCCCCACCCCAGCCTTCTGCTAGTTTACTTGCCTACCTCCAAGACAGATGACCAAGTCCCCTTGAGGACAGGGACATGTCATGGCCCTCTCTTTACCCCCAATCCTAGCAACTGGCTAACTTGTTCTGTATCTCAGTTTTCCTTTCTGTAAAATGGATTAATAACAGGACCTACCTCGTAGTATTGCCAGAGGATGACGTGAGCCACATGCGTAGATGATCAGAGGGCCTGACATGTCGTAAGAGTTCAGACGTGTTAATGTCAGCTGTTACATCAGCTTGCTCAGGCTTCCACACCAAAATACCATGAACTAGGGGAGTTAGAAAATGGAAATTCTTTTTTTTCCCCCACAATTTAGGAGCTGAAAGTCCAAGATCAAGGTGTCAGTAGGGCAGGTTGTGTCTGTGTCCTGATCTCCTTTTCTCATAAGGGCACCAGTCACACTGGATCAAGGCCCACCCCTGTGACCTCATGTAACCTTAACTACCTTTTTAAGAGTCCTATCTTCAAATATAGTCACAGTGGGTGTTAGAGCTTCCGCATGGGAATTTCAGGGGGACACAATTCAGCCCATAACCAGAGCTCACTTGTGTTTGGAGAATGAATGAATGAATGAATGAAATTATGCAAAGGAGGCCCTGCCTTTCTGCTCAGGGAAATCATAAATGCTCCAAAAAGCTGAGCTCTGTTTCACATTCGGGGTAAGGTGCAAATATGCCTTTGGGTACTTTTTTTTTTTTTTTTTTGAATTTTTTCACATTTTATTATTTTATTTTTGCTTTCAATTTCAGCTGGCTTGTTCATTCTTCTTTGTTTGAAGTTCTTTTTTCTTATTTTCTTTTTTTTTTTCATTCTTCCTTTAGTGATGCTCTTTCCCTTTGCCTCCCCAGTAGCTTGGATTTGGGTACATTTTTTTCCATACTCTGTTTCTTGCCCGTAAGTGTGAGGGGGTACTTGGAAGCATTTTCCCCCCAGGAATTTAGCTTCTGTGACCAGCTCTGTGTCCATCTGGGATCAGGCTGGTGAAGCAGGTCGGAGACTTCTGTGTGTATGAAGAGAAGGGACCCGAGCCTGGCTTTGCTGACAGCAGAGAGCCCTGCTGTTTAGTGGCCGTGAGGCTGAGCTCTTCTGGCCCAGTCCTCTTTCCTGCTTGTCACCTAGCAGGGTGGGGGGCACCCTCTTGCACCCGTTGGCATGCCGAAGGTGCGTAGGCTCGGGGTCTGGCAGACCTGGTCTGCGTGCCGCCCTGGCCTTTGATAGCTGCTGACCTGGAGCATCTTATGTCTCTGCCCTTTCAACCCCAGAAGCAGGGTTGCTGTGAGGGGTGAGGGGAGGTCGCTGTGGGCGTGGCACTGCTGAGAGTGTAAGCCTTGTGCAGGTGGCACCTCTTGCCCATCTCTGCTCCCTGGCACCCAGACTTCTCAAGACCAGCACAGAGCAGGTATTCAGAATGTGTGTTGACTGATTGATTGAGCAGATAACACATAGCAGTTTGTCAGGCAGGTTCCCTGATGCACTTTAGCCCTTCCTGAAGGGCATCTTGCACCCCTTAGGCTCAGCCTGAATTCCTGACTGTCATCTCTACATAGATCAATATGGGGTGACATTATTTGCAAAAGGGTACATAGCCAGGCCTGGAGGCAGAGGCCCTGGTCACGGGTGAGGAGGGTTGACAGCCTCCTGGACCCAAGTGCCTTTCAGGCGGGGAGCTGTATGCCCCAGTGAACCCCGGGAGCTGACAGATGTGATCTGAAGCCAGAGGTCCTGACTTCGTACCAGAGATTGCGTCAAAGACACTTTTCTTTCGTGTTTCTGCCTGGGCTTCTTAGCTTGTTAGGTTTTGGGGGAGAGGCCAGGAAGGGAAACTAGAAAGTCCTTGGGTTTTTCTTTTTCTTGGGTTGTGTGCTGTACCTCTGGAGATGCCAGCAGGGCTACAGGTCAGGAACCTCAGCATGACTGGCCTGGGAGGACGCTAAAGGGCAGGGGCTTCTGGCCTGCAGCTTCTGGGAGTATCTTGGGGAAATGTTACCCCCAAACACAACTGCCCATTGATTTGGCATTCACTCCCCTGAGGTGCACCCTGACTAGCACAGCTCTTCAGGGGAAAATTTGAGGGATGGAAGATCATTCCAAGAAGAGAGAAGATAGATGATCACATTGACAGCATAGAGCCTGGGAAAGCATCTGTGGGGCTTGGCGGTGCTTCCCAGGTACCAAGGAGGTGCGGAACGCTGCTGAGCATGAGAGGGCGGCGTGCAGCAGCGTGGGGCGCCGAGAGCCAGTCTCACAAGCCAGCACTAGCAGCTGTCTGGCTATGCTCCCCTGAGCTCTTCGGGGGCTTCTGAGCAGAGAAGGATGTGGGGAATCCAGGCCAAATCAAATCCCTGCTCCCCTTTTGTCTTCACCCCCCAGGGCAGGCAGCCTCTTTTTTTTTTTTACAGTTTTTGGCTGGGGCCAGACTTGAACCCACCACCTCCGGCATATGGGGCGGGTGCCCTACTCCTTTGAGCCACAGGTGCCACCCAACAGCCTCATTTTTGTATTCTACTTCTTATACATCATGCTTCTAGGTGAGCATTTACTTTGGATGAAGTTTCCTACTGCATGAGACTCATTAAAGCCCTTTGTCCAAGTGAGGTTGATGTGGCATGACTTAATTTTCATATATTCAATCATTGCATCAAACTCACCAAGTGTCCTTTCTCTAAGAGCTTTGCTGGACAGTACTGGGGTCTCAGATGACCCAGACAAGGTTCTGGCTGGGAGGAGCCCATGCTCACTGGGGGCAGTGCCAGGGCTCAGACTGAACTGAGGCAAGCCCACGTATCATGGTGGGGTCGGGGGTCAATAGGTGTTGCCCCCAGAAATCAGAGGCGGCTTCTTGGTGGATGTGATGGTTGATGAAGCCCTAAAGGGTAACCAGGAGTTTGCCTCTGACCAGGAAGAAAGGGCATAACTGGCCAGGGCTGCATGTGCAAAGGCCCGTGTGCCTTCTGGGAAGGCCCCAGGCTCAGGCCAGGTCAAGTTCAGGGTCAGAGTTGGGGGTGGCAGGGGGTGCATGGGGGATCGGCGAGAGGCCTGCCAGGCTCCTAGGATATGAGGCAAAGCCCAACACCTTTCCCTGGTGCCACCCGAGTGGGTTAGGTGACACACTTTTCCTGATTTTTGTTTTGAAATGTACTTGCTTCGAAGTGTCACCCCAAAAAGCTTCCAGTGAAGACTGTGGGTTTGGACTCTCTGGGCCACCAGGGGCTGATCTGGGTCCTCCTAGCCCCACTGTGGGACACTGGCGAGTCCCTGCACCCCTCTGAGCCTGTTTCCTCACCTATAGGACGGGGTGTTCCTATGCATGCCCAGGTATTGCATGGAGGAAGTGTCTCTTTCAACTCCAAGCACATAGTAGGCCCTCAGATACCAGGGAAAATAGTGAGGGGCAGGACAGAGAGGAGGTGGCATTGGGAGTGAGGGCTTGAGTCCAAGGGCTGGGTTTGAGCTCCTCTGTGCCTCAGTTTCCTCATCTGTAAAATGGGCTCCACTGTTTTAGTTCTTCTCTGAAGGGTAGATGTGAGAGGTGAGAGGTAACACGTGTGGTGGGGCTGCCCATGTGGCCAGTGAGTCTTGAGATGACAGCGTGGTGGTGCCTGACCCGCGGCTCAGGCAGCAGACTTTCTGCCAGCTCATTTTCCCAGGCAGCACCCTGCCCCAGCCTGGGGGGTCCGGCTCACTGTTTCTCTGTGTCTGTCCTCAGGGGCACTTCCCAGCAGGGCCTCTCTGAGCAGTGACAGGGCAGGACAGTCTGGGGATACTCAGGGACATGGCCTGATTGGGTCCAGGGGCCTTGAGGTTGTGTGAAGACAGCCCGGTCACACCAAGGGCACTTGCCATACTGTCCACTTCAGGGAGAAGTACCCGGGCAGGCAGCCTCTGCCCCCGGTCAGCAGGGATGGGGGAGCCAAGGTGCAGCTGGGTGCATACGAAGAGCAGGCAGAGGGGAGGACAAACACCCTGCTTCTTACCGGGGCCTCCCCTGCAGAGCCCCAAGCCTGGTAGGTGGGCGTGTGCCACAGATCCCAGTGTGACCCCGCCATCTTCATTCTCTCAGCTGGTGCTCGGGGGTGTTTGGGAGAGGCAAGGGATGAGCAGACCCATGGGGCATGAGCACCCCCCATACCAGTAAGTCGAATCCTGAGCTGGCCTCGCAGGAATGAGACAGTGGCATTTTAGGGCCCCCACTCTGAGGTGTGTAGTGCCCCAACCCCTAGAAAACACTGTCTACACAACTGCCGTGCTCCTGTTGCAGCCCACCTGGGTGCTAACCAGCCTGACCTCATGTGACCTACCCTGCAGGGTTCCTATGCACCAGTGTGAGGTGCCAGAGCCCCCTGTACAGCTGCCCTGTGGTCAGAAGCTTTCCCTGTGGCTGCGCCGGCCTCTGTTGCCCCTTGTGGCCAGAGCCTGGGAACTGAGCCTGCAGGAATTACACGCTGAGAGCTGTGTAATTGAGATTTGGCAAGATTAGCTCCTAGTAAGTAGCAGTTGGTGGGCAAGGTAACATGACTTGGCTGGATGCTCGGACCTGGGGCGTAAGTCGACACGTCCCCTACTGGTCCCAGTGGCTCACTTTTCAGCAGTCACCTGACAGCAGGATGTTGCCCTTTCACATCTGCAGCTGTGACCCTGTTGTGAACTTGCAGTCACCTTCCCGAGGCATGGACAGCACAGCCAGTATACCCAGCCTGTTCGGATCTGCCATGCCCTGTGTTTGAGACAGGTGCCACACTTCCCACAGCATTTGATTTCTCTCCTCTTCGTTTCTATCAGCCAGTATAGCTGGCCTGTTCAAATCTGTCATGGTCCCGTGCTTGAGACAGGTGCCACACTTCCCAGAGGATTTGATTTCTCTCCCGTCTCTTTTTATCAACCACTGGCTCCTTCTTGCCCCTGGCAGCCTGGGGAGCATCATAGATGCCCAGGTTGAAGGTAGATCTAAAGTTTGCTGGAATCTTCTTCAAGATGCCCTGCCTCAAACATCAGAAGAAATTAGAGAGAGAGGGATGTCAGGACCTAGGAAGTGGCAATTCAATCAGTGGTACAGCTCTTTCCCTAAATTAAATTATTCATCATTTCCTGGTCCTTAATAAAATAATTACTGCCTTTGCTTTCCCCCTGTACTATAAAGGGACTTTCTGGGATCTCTGAATGAGAAAGAGGCTGTGGATCCCTCCCAGCCCCTGGTACAGGAGCCTCTGCCACCCTCCTCCCTCTGTCCAACCTGTGATGACCTCAACTGCCAGGCTGGCCATGCCAGCCCCTCCTCCACAAACTCAGTACGGTCAGTGGGGAAAAGGTAGAACTTTCACTGATGATGCACAGACACTGATGTATGTTCCCCTGTGCTAGGATTGCCTTCCTTCCTTCCTTCCTTCCTTCCTTCCTTCCTTCCTTCCTTCCTTCCTTCCTTCCTTCCTTCCTTCCTTCCTTCCTTCCTTCCTTGAGACAGAGTCTCCCTCTGTCACACTGGTTAGAGTGCCATGGCATCATCACACCTCCCAGCAACCTCAAACTCTTAGGCTGCTGGGACTATAAGCACCTGCCACAATGCCCAGGTATTTTTTTCTATTTTTACTAAGACAGGGTCTCACTCTTGCTTAGGTTAGTCTCGGACTCCTGAGCTCAAGCAATTCACCCACCTCCTCCTCCCAAAGTGCTAGGATTAGAGGTATGAGCCACTCTGCCCAGCCCTGTGCTGGGATTTTCATGTACATGACAAGACCATGTCCCAAATAGAAATGTACAAAGGGGCTCAGTGCCTGTAGCACAGTGGTTATGGCGCCAGCCACATACACTGAAGGTGGCGGGTTTGAAGTTGACCTGGGCCAGCTAACCGACAACGACAATTGCAACAAAACATAGCCGGGCATTGTGGCGGGTGCCTGTAGTCCCAGCTACCTGGGAGGCTGAGGCAAGAGAATCGCTTAAGCCCAAGAGTTTGAGGTTGCTGTGAGCTGTGATGCCAGAGCACTCTACCGAGGGCGACATAATGAGACTCTGTCCACCTGCCCCCCCAAAATACACAAAGGATAAGACTGAAAAATGAAATGGAAATTGGTATTTCTGCACACTCAGAGGCTGATATCAACAACCTGCTTCTGGTGCCATTGAGTGACCCAGTGACAGGGATCCCCTCCTCTCAAGCTCCCCACGGCCTGCTGGTGTTCTCTGGGGACAAAGCCAAAGTCCAGGGCAGAGAATTCTGGGTACATCACCTCTGACCCCAACACCTGCTACCCAAAATGTGGTCTGGGAACTTGCAGGCCTTGTCCTGCCTCGTCCACTGGGAATCTGCATTTTCACGAGCCTCCCCCAGGGTCCCCGGGACCCCTCTGGGAAGCACTGCTCCACATGCCGCAGTCTGCCTGATGTCCTGTGGCAGTTGGACATGGTGCCACATCAGACCTGCCTGTCTCTGTGCCCAAAGCTCTGAGGAATAAAGTTGAGTTGTGAGAAAAGCCATAGCGTGGGTGTCAGGGAGGGGGTGCCCAGGGAGCCACCAGGAGGGGGGCACCCAGATAGCTGAGGGCCTGTGGTGTGCTCTGCTGCTCCTTGTGGGAGCCCCACCACCTTCACGAGGACTGGACTTGGTGCTAGGGACAGCACTTCCACAGGGACGGCAAATGGGAACGATGTGGGGTCAGCTTGGGGCTTACCCCCTCCCAGATCCCTCGCCTCAGAGTCAGGATGTGAGCAGACCGGTTAGGTTCATGAGCCTCAGTTTCTCCATCTGTAGGATGTGGAGAAGGGCAGCATCATGATCTGAAGCTGGGCTCCAGGTGACTGAGAACGGTGGCCTTGGTTCCGTGCATCTTACGGCCAGGCAGTAGGTCAGGGGCCCCCGATGAGTAGAAAGCCGGTCAAAATAGGCAGTGCCATCAGTACCCTCCGTACCCTCTGAGGCAGTGGGTACCTCCTGGCTCTGCAGCCTGGTCTCTGCCATCCCCGTGTACCATGGAGGGACACATGTTCTTGGCATGTGTGTTGTTGTCATCTGTTTCCAGAGTGCCCTCTGCTGCTCAGAGTGACCTTCTCCCTAGGTGGAGCATCTTGCTTACCCTGGTCTCCTCACTGCCCGGCCCCTGGTTGGATGCTCATAAGGAAGCCCCGCCACGACCTGGCATCGGCTTTGGGTAGCATGCGGCCGGGGCCCGGCGCGTACATGCTGCGTGAATGAATAATAACTACGTGTTGTGAATGCTCCTGTCTGCTGGAAGCGCTTCTAAGTGCTTGTCACACTACCCTCCCCCCAGCCCTTCCAGGCAGTTCCTGTTGGTGTCACCCCCTGTACAGGTGAGGAAACTGAGTCACCAGCAGTGTAGACCCAGGGATTCAGGGACCTGAAATGTGGCTCTGACCATTGCACCAGGGAGCCTTTCTGAGTGAATGATTCGAGGGCCACACCGGGTGCTCTGAGGAACCCAGTTTCCAGTTAACAGGATTTGCTGCATAGCCTGTTAATGGAAATACAGGGGGCTGTTATGGCAGAGAGACCCAGTTTTGAGAGCTGGACATAGTCCAGCTGTTTGACGTTGGGATGGGGGTGGAGGGGTTCCTTGGCTTCCCTTGTGCTCAACTCATATATTTTGCATGGGGGATTTAAAAGGAGAAATACCAGGGCAGAGTAGGTACTTAATAAGTGTTTCCTTCCCAGACTGGAGGTGTTTTATTTGTTGGGTATCCTTAGGGGTGGGAGTAGGGAAGTGCCATCCATGGGCCTCCAGGGACAAACTCGGATCCACTTGGAAAAGGCCTTCCACGTCCCTCTTAAAGCAATATACGCAGGAGGCTGGAAAGTGATTTGTTGTTTAACTTTAGGAGAAAAAAATAAGATCAGTGATTTGTGCTTATTGAATTTGGAGATAGTGAGGAGGGAAGTTGGGCAGGCTAGGAGGTGGTGCCGCGCTCATCCCTGCTCCAGAATACTGCATGGTGCATACTAATGGCCCTAATTAGTTTTTCCGTGGGAGCCCTGCACTGACTGCATACTGATGCACACCAGACTGGCATGAAATTGGTTTCCCAGTCGTCACACTGGGAATGTAGATGCAGTGGCAGAGACTGGGATGGAGTTGGCTGGTGATTTCGAACAGGCAACTCTGAGCACCCACGCTGGTAAGCCCTGGGAAATGGCCGAGGTATCTTATTTCTTTGTTTCTTTAGAACTGTGAGCCACAGTATTAATTAACTCATTCACTCGAGAAGCATGTATTGGGCTGTCACTCTGGTTTGGAAGTGAGCTGAGATCTGGAGATGCCGCAGTGAACCAGACACGTCTGTACAGTCTACAACTTTCTAGTCTAGAGGAGCAGAATGAGACAGCCAGTGTCACTTCCAGGTGGTATTGTAGGGCTTGTGGCAGCCTGCAGAACCTGCCAACCACCCATGGGTGAGACTCGAAGTCTAGCTGGGGAAGCCAGAGAAGTCTCCAAGAGGGTGGAACAGATAGGTATTTTGTGATGGGCTTTGAGGAATAAATAGAAGTTCACTAAGGGAAAAAGAGAGCTCGATATGAGAAGGTGCAGCCTGAGCTCAGCATGCCCTGTGGGAGGGCCTGTGATCTATTCAGGGAAATGGGAGAAGTGGATGGTAGAGTGTCCCTTGGATAGGGTGTGGGGCAAAATAAATAGGAAGTCTCAAATGCCATACTAACTAGTTTGGGCTGAGTCCCAAGGGGAAGGGAGCCATGGAGGGATTTTAAGCAGATGAGGGCACATGATCAGATTTGTAGTCTAGGAAGGTGTGTGCTGTATGAAGAACAGATTGTTTTATGGTGAGTTATGCCTATCCAAAGGTGACGAGAGATAGGACTCAGGGACCACATGCTTGAGAATGCCAAGCAGCAATGTTCTGTGACCATTTCCATTTGGATCAGTGAAAAACTAAAAATGGACCAAAAGCAGAGCACCTCAGCGTATCCTCAGTGTTCCCTATAATCCAGACTTTCTGAGATTCTGGCGCTGTGGGATGTGCTGTGTGTGCTGTGCACCAGAAGCAGAGCCTGGCACGGAACAGGAAGCCAGGAAACTTAAACGGGAAGAAGAAAGTTTGGCTGTGGTGCCTTCCTTGTAAAAGCTGCCAGTAACAGCCGTGGCCCCACCAGTGCAGTCCAGCACCCCCTGCTTGAGGGCCAGGTTGCATGGTACCTGGATCTGGGTACCAGGATCTGGGTGCTCTGCCAAGTTATTTTATCTCCATAGAAAATGAGGGTGAGAGAAATAACTACTTGGCAGGATTTTTGTAGCTGTGAAATGAAGACAGTTACTGGCTTTCCCTGATGACACCTGTGGTGGCTCTGAATGAGAGCCCCCTATGGGGCGCTGGCACACCTGTGGCCCCAAGTGAGGCAGGCAGCTCTGGGGTTGGAGGCCTCTGCTCAGTGGAAATATTCTCCTACGTTTAGCCCTGAAGAGTTGTCAGAGCGTAAATATTTAATCTCACTGCTTGCAATTCTCCTCTGCGCTGCTATACTTTTTTCTTTTTAATTTAGCAGAACAGTACAATTCTTGTGGTTTCCTTACAATGTGAAATGTGTAGCATTCTGGCTTCATTCTAGTTGTCTCAGGACATGCTGGCTCCTCCGCAGTGGAAGGAGGAGAAGGGGACAGGCTACTCCGCACAGCGCTGTAAGGAGCCAGGGCGCTGGAATTGTCTCATTTCTGCTGATTTTGATGTTTATAGTGACATGTCTCCTATTTCCAGGGGCTTGTGCTAGAGATATATATTCACATTTTTTAAAGTTTGTTCTTTTCTCCTTTGTAAAAATACATAGTTGTTATAGAAAACATAAAAGATACTGAGAAGAAAATAATTTTTACACATGATCCTGTTCACCAAAGATAATAAAGCTTCCCCTTTTCTAATGGTTATGCATTTTTACATATTATCTCTGCCAAGATTATAAACCGAAAATGAGTTGAGCAATAGGCATTGTTCATAGTAGCTACCATTTCTGAGGATTGGGCTAAGTGTTGACTTTGCAATAACCCTGGGAGGTAGGTTTTCTAATTATTACCATTTTGCTGATGAGGAAACTGAGATTTAGGGAGGCCAAAAGCCTGTGTAAGAGCAGCAGGCCAGGGCTGGAACACAGGGCACCAGCTTGGTAGAAGTTAAAAGAAAAACTGCACCAAATCTCACAACTTGAAGAGCTGCTATCAACATGTTGATACATATTCATTTTTCCAAATATTTTCCACACAAAGGAAGAGGAATCAAAACATTCTCTTTAAGTGGTTTTCTGGTATTAACAAACATCCCTAAACCAAAAGGTGTCTCCTGGTCTTGTCCCAGTCTCATGTGGCCTTCAGGGTGGGTGGGGCATCCTACTCAGCTCCCTCTGGTCACTCAGGGACCCAGGCTCTTTCTACCTTGTGGCTCTGCCCAGCTCCAGATCTCCAAGGCCCTGGAGTGGGGTGAGAAGAGAGTAGAGGGATCACACCAGGGTGGGTGTCAGGGGCCAATCCAAAGTAGTGCCCATTGTTTCTACTCACATTCCACTGACCAGAACTCAGACACGTGGTGGCTGACTTCACTTAGAAGAGGCTGGGAAACATAGTCTTAGGGGTGGGGCCAGAGAAAGCATCAGCTTACTAAATAGTTCTGGAAACTAAACTGTCTAACACATGCACCCACCCACCCATGACCATGTCCAAACCACTAATCCCTCTGGCTGCTGGTGGAAAACACATCAGAGGGAGTGATTCTGGGAACCCAGGGTCCCTTTAGGTCCCTTTAGGAGCCAAGCACGTTGGCTCAGGTTGAGAGCAGGTGAGAGCTAGTGAAATGTGAACCAGGGGAACCAGAGCAGGAGAAGAAGGGAGATTTAGGACATTGAAGAGACACAACCAGGGATGGACCCTGTATATATAGGGTAAGGGAGAGGGAGAATCCAGACAGACTGCTATGTTTCTGGCTGGGGTGATTCCCTGAGACACAGAGGCCCTTGGGATGGAACCTGGCTGGATGCTGTCACCTGATTTCTTTTTGCCACATGCCTGATTGTAGCTTATCTGGGGAAGGATCTGAACACTCACTGCTGCCTTTCTCTTTGGAGATACGTGGGGCTCGTGTGTGTATGTGGCTCTATGGCACCGAGCAGCCCGAGTGTAGGCAGACGACTTCAGAGGAGGATCCTGAAGCATCAGTGTGTCTCTCTCCAGCATTCAGTGGCTCTGCTTCTGTGTGGCCTGGCTCCTGCCTGGTGCTTGATGGCTGTAGTTCTTCTGGCCAGAGCAGGTCACAGACTATCCCCTGGACCTTGGGAAGACAACTTGGGAGATTAGTGAGGCCTGTGTGCTGTCCCCAAAGCTGCTGAATGTGGCATGGCCTTCCCAGTGCCCCACCCTTGTGGGCGGTTGTCAGGATGGCTGACAGCTGGGTAAGTGCAGCACCCTGAAACCGCTGGGCTATTGTGCTGCCCTTTCCTCAGGCCCCTAAAATGAGGAACCCACCTTGGGGCCTAGGTTGGTCTTGGGGTTAGAAAAGAGAGTAGGTGGCAACTGCCCAGTACCCTTGAACTCAGGGCCGTCATCATCACTGTGGCCCTGGGTCAGGTGATGTCCCCCCCTTGAAGGTGGCAAGAACCCCAGCTCCTCAGAGGTGTGTCTGGGTGGTTCAAGCTTGCCTGGCATGCCCAAGGAGGCAGTTCTCCAGACCCAGGAGACATAGCTCCAGTCCCAATGCTGACCTCTGGAGTAGATGCCACCTGTGCCTGGCCTGAGCTGCAACATTCATGAGATGAGGGGTGTCTCCCAAAAGCACTCTGTAGCCCTGGCTGCTGTGGCTCCAGGAGCCCATTCCAGCATGAGGACCCCCCCATTCCCCTTTCCTGGGTGCTCCTCTACCACTCCAGAGTCTGTTATTCTATGGGACCCTGAGCATGCTTTGGCCCAGAAGCACTTCTGTCTTTGGAGATGGCTATAGGGCTGTTTTTGAGTGGGCTGTGCCCCGTGACTTTCAAAGCAAGGCTAGTGCCCCTCTGTGGCTGGAGCCACACCGAGCGTGAGGCTAGTAGCTAGTCCTCACCCTGTGGCCCCAGCTCCCCTGCCAATGTCCATCTCAATTGTCCCTTGCAGGGCACAGTTCTGTGTCCCCACATCACTCTGCCAGCCTCTTCTGAACATGCTCTGGTTCTTCCTCTCCTCCCTAAATACTGAACACAAGGCTTCTGTGACTAGCCCAGGTCTGCGTGGGATGTGGCCATCCCCCTTCCAAGTACAGAGCTGCCTTAGGCCCCAGCTGTATTTATGGAGACTGAGCTCACAGACCCACAGACCCACAGCACCAAAGCCTTCATACACAGCTGCACCGGGGCTGCTTCCAGCTCCTTGTCCTGTGCTGTGCTCCTCTCAGTGTCCAGGGCTAACATGCAACAGGTGCTCAAGAGTTTCTATTTAATTTTATTTATTTATTTATTTTTGTTTATACAGAATCTCATTCTGTCACCTGGGCTAGAGTGCAGTGATGTCATCATAGCTCACTGCAGCCTCCAGTTCCTGGACTCAAGTGATCCTCCTGCCTCAGCTTCCCGAGTAGCTGGGACTACAGATGCACAACACCAGGATTTTTTTTTTATTTTAATATATATTTTGTAGAGGCAAGGTTTTGCTAATGCCCAAGCTGTTCTTGAACTCTTGGGCTCAAGTGGTTCTCCCATCTTGGCCTTGAGAAATGTTAGGATTACAGGCCTGAGCGACTATATCTGGCCCAAACTGTTTTATTTAGAGAAGTACTCTGAAAAAAGCTGTGTATAAGCATCAGGGCTTGGAGTTACTCTTTGCCTATGGACGAGTATATGGCTGTTTTGGATGCAGTGGGGCACTTGGGAAAAGTTATTGGATGCATTAGACATGGAGTGAATGAATGAATGAATGAATGGATGGATGGATGGATGAACATGGTGCAGGAGCAGAGCCATACGTTTCTTCTACCCTAGTCTCACCTTTCTCTAGAGCAGTGGTTCTCAACCTTCCTAATGCCGCGATGTATTTTCAGTGTTACAAAGGGGTTGTGACCCACGGATTGAGAACCGCTGCTCTTGAGATTGTTGAAGTGCACTCTCAAGTACCAATTGTTCTATGAGATCCTAACCATCTCTTCTATCTGTCAACAGATTCTCATTGTCAACATTGAGCAAGGAGTAGACTGTTGAAAGCCAAGGCCCCTCCTGACATTCAGGGTCTGGGTATAAACCTTGCATCTGATCTTCCCCTTCCTAGTCACAGCAAGGATTAGAGTAGTTCTAATCCTACTCTACCATCTGGTGGCTGTGTGACCTCAGGGAAGTTGTATGACCTCTCTGAACAACAATGTTTTTATGGTAAAACAGAAAAAATAAAGAGACAGCACTCTGAAGAGTTGTGGTGAGGGTAGATGGTGATGATATTGACAAGGACAATAGCGAAAGTCACAGCAAAGGACTAGGAATAGAATGACAGTGCTCACTTGTGTGGTTAATCTCACAGGTAAAGGTTCTTTCTCTCAGAAATTCGGTTCAGGGGCGCCTGTGGCTCAAGGAGTAGGGGGCCGGCTCCATATACTGGAGGTGGTGGGTTCAAACCCGGCCCCGGCCAAAACCTGCAAAAAAAAAAAAAAAAAAAAGAAAGAAAAGAAAAGAAATTTGGTTCTTGAGGTGCCCACAGGCTGGTTTGGTGCAGACCTGACTCCCTTCCCTCAGGCTCCCTGGGTGGCTGAGGGTGGAAGGCAACACATCAGAACCTCCAAAAGAAGTCCTTTGTATCCACACAGACCCAGCTCTCAGAACTCCAGTCAAGCCTGTAGCTTCCTTCCAAGTCTCAGCCGAACTGACCCCCAGTCCCAGCTGCAGGTGTGGCTCTTGGGAGGCTCACCATTGCACAGTGGGGACCCCACCCAGAGAGTCTGATTAAATTGGGTTGCAGAGGGCCCCCTATGGCTAAGAATTCTCCCCAGGACATTCCAATCTGCAGCCAAGGCTGAGAATCCCTGCAAAGAATTTTATTCTTTCTCATCACAGGACTGTTTAAAACAGCTCCGCCCCCCTGCCTGGCATCTGGTGGGGAAGTGAACAGAGCTCAGAGATCAGTGGCATAGCTAGTGATCTCCTCAGAGTTTGTCACCAGAGAGGGGGACACAGTTGTTTCATGTTCAGCCCTCCCAAAAAGAAACAAAAGTGAAGATCAGAGGCTCAAAGGATGTACTGAAGTCACAGAGCCAGTGGGTCCAGTGTCCCTTAGGCAGGTTTGTGGCCAAGGGAAAAACTTTCCCTCTTCTGGAGCCTTTTCTGAGGTCGAAACAGAAATATGGGACTGGGTATGTTTGGGGCGGTATGGCCATAGACTCCTCAAGGCTTTTCTAACACAAGAGGAAATGGGGCTCAGATTTTTTCTCAGTGCCCAGGACCACACAGCAAGTTATTATATCTATCAACTCACCCAACATCCACCATCCATCCACCCTTCCATCTCCCATCTAGCCATCCTCCTATCCACTCATCCTCCCATCCATCCATCTATCCATCCATCCATCCATCTATCCATCCATCCATCTGTCCATCCATCCATCCATCTATCCATCTGTCCATCCATCCATCCATCTATCCATCCACCCATCTATCCATCCATCCATCTATCCATCCATCCATCCTCCTATTTATTCACCCTCCCATATTCCCATCCATCTATACATCATCCCATACATCCATCCTCCCTTCCATTCATCCATCCTCTCATCCTCCTGTTTATCCATCCTTCCATCCACCGATCTATCTTCCCATCCATACATCCTCCCATCCATCCATCCATCCATTCATCCTCCCATCCATCTTCCCATTCTCCCAACTATCCATTCATTCATACTCCCATTCATCCATCCATCCATCCATCCACCCACCCATTCATCCTTCCATCCACCTATTTATCCATCCATCTATCCCCCCATCCATCTACTCATTAATTCTCCTATTCATCCATCCATCCTTCTACCCACCCTGCCACTCATTCACCCACCTATCTATCTAACCATTCATCCATCCACCCATCCATCCATCCATTCATCAATTTATCTACCTATCTAACCACATACCGATCCACCATCTCTCCACACATCCATCCACCATCCATCCATCCACTCATCCATCCATCCATTCATCCACCCACCCACCCACCCATCCACCCACCTATGTATCTAACCATTCATCCATCCATCCATCAATTTGTTCATCCTCTGATTCTCCCATCCATCCATTCATTCATCCTCCCATCTTCCCATCCTATCATCCTCCTATTCATCATCCATCCTCCCATCTGTCCATCTGTATCCCCATCCTTCCATCCATCCATCCATCCATCCTCCCATCCATCTTCCCATTCTCCCATCCATTCAGGTGGGATGTGGATGGACAGAGTTTCACATGGCAGCCTTGACTTCCAGGCAGGTCAGCTCTGTCCCACGGCCAAGGAGAGCATAAGAGCTGCTCTTGAGGGAAAGCCTGGTAGCTGCTATGATGATCTGGGGAGAGAGGATTGGGATGCTCAGGATGGGGTCCTGAGGATGGACTTAGTGGAGGAACAGCCACGCCTGAGTGTGGGAGGGGATACAGTCCCTGCTCCCACCCAGCCTGTGTAGGGCTCACAAGCCCATGTGGGCTGAGGAGGTGATGAGAGGTGCCACAGCAGGTGGAGTGGGTATGGGGCCTCTTCAAGGAAGGAGACATCTGAATTGTGCCCAGATGAGGGCGGAGGACACTGGAAGGACCACAGGGAAGAGCTTTCCAGGCAGAGAACACAGCAAGGTGGAAGCCACGGGGTGGGGGTGTCCAGGGGCACCTTCTGTGGGCCAGCCCTGCAGAGGCAGAAAGATGGAGACAGGGGAGCAGGGCCACTGACCCCTGTACAGAGCCAGCCAGGCCCTCCCCACTGCCCCCGGGCTCCTGCACCTTCTGATGCCATCGCTGGATTTCGCAAAGCGCATTTCCGATGTCAGAGGGCAATTTGGTGGCCTTGTCCCTTCAGGAGGAGACGGTGTCTCTGTGCAGCCCTGTGATTATCTTTTCAATTAAACCCCAGATATTGCCAGCGTTTTCCTAATACCACTTATGAATTCATAAGAAAAGCCTTCAGACCTGCAGCTGCTGTCTCGGCCCTAATTTGTTCTAAATGAGGATTCTAAACGACACGACATGGGCCGGGCAGCTGGGCCACTTCCCCTCCACTCCAGGGACAGTTCCTGCCCCTGGCCCCTCCTCGGGTTCTGGAGCTTATCACTGTGTAACCTCCCCAGAAACCTGAGGGAGCAGGAGCCAGGGCCTGTCTCCTGCCTGTCTTCTGGGAGCGGCATGTGTCAGAGGTAGGGTCTCAGTGTTGTGGACCCTGTTGGTGATTGGGCTCTTTCCTCTGGGCCTGGAAATACACCCACTGTGGGGGTGTTGTTTGTGGATCACAGCATTCAGTGTGTTCCGGCAGAATCGTCCCTGGGGGAGTGGCCTTTGCACGGGCCTTTCTGAGGTCTTCACTGTACCAGCCCAGGTCCAAGCATCACAGCGTCACTCCCCACAGCCCTTCCAAGGGCTATAGTTTAGTGGGTTAGAACTGGCCTCCCTCTGGATGAAGACCCGGGATCAAGTTCAGCTAGCTGGTCACCTAGGTCCTGGCCCCTGTCCTCTCTGAGATGTGGTGTCACCATCTCCCCACCACAGGAAGGAGTGACCCCTTCACGGGGTTGCTGTGAAGACTGGCCTGTACCCTCAGACCCCCAAGGATGCTTCGTACTGGCTGATCGTGTTCCCTGGCAGTGGCCTCTGCTGGCTGCTAGAGCACTGAGAGGCCTCAGACACAAGAACCCTTGGAGGACAGGCAGACCCAGGAAGTGTGGGACCAAGGGGCTGACCTGTGGCTGGCTGCACATGGGAACTTTCCCCACCTGCTGGGCTGGGAAAATATAGGGCAGGCTTCTGGAAGGAGGCAGAGGCTCAGTGGGAGTTCACTGGATGGGAAAGCACAGAGAAACGGGAGGCCAAGCTGGTGGGCAGCATGCATCCCACCTGGGTGGGTGCCAGGTGGCATGGGACATCTAGAGAGCTCACACTTGGTCAGAGCAGGTGCTGTGAGCCAGGCAGGTTGTGGCATGTGGGAGAGCAGATCAAACCCAAGCGCGTGGCTGCTGCCCTGCTGGGCTGTCCTGGGAAGGAGTGGACAAAGACCTCTCCCTCCTGATGTCCCCAACTTATTTTCACACGGGAAGATACGGGAGGGCAGACTCAAGCTAGAAGAGGGTCTGGTCACATTCTGCTGGCCCCATCCCATTGAACTGGAGCTCCATGGAAGCTGGTCCCTGCTTGAGGGGCCTCATTATGTTTTTAATTAACTTCCCACTGTGAGGTGCCCATACTCTAGAACCTGATCTGATAGGGGTGAGGGTGGAATTAATTGAATAAACTTCATCAGTTCAGAGGATGAAGAAGAAATCTTTGACCCCACCGTATGGGGACAAAATATACATCATAGAAAGAATTCCTAACTCTTGAGACCATTACTTCAATTACATATTTTATTTTATTGATTCATTTAGCAAAAAATGGCATTGAGCCCCTGGCATATGCAGTTTTATAAGCTAGACAGAGTAGAATCTGCTAAATAAAACCTCAGGCCCAGGGTGTCTGCTGACCTTCCTTGCAGACATTGATTATTAATTTTTGTGATATTAAAGCATCAGATGAAGACATATTATTAGAAGGACAAATGTTAATGACTAAACATGAGCAACTGCTTCCAGAACAAATGTCCCATCAATACAACATCAATAGACAAGTGTTAGCTAAATTGAGTGTACGGGCCTGGGTCCACAGTCAGGAGCCTCTGGGGTGGATTCTGCCACATGCTGGGGTGTCGAGAGGAGGGGAGAGGGAACGTGTGTGCCCCACGGAGCCCACAGCCCAGCGGGTGACTTGGATACCCGCAGGGACAGTGGCATGCAGGGACCTGCCTTTTGGAGAGCCTGCCTCCCAGCACAGGGTGGCTCGAGTCAGGCTTGGGTGGCAGGCACTCCAGGCAGAGGCAGCAACAGGTGTGAGAGTTCAGACTCAGGATGCCCATGGAAACTTCTAGCAGCGTGGCAAGCAGAAGCCTAAGGGTCATGGTGTTGGAATGGGTCTGCAAACGTAAGAGCCCCAAGTGCCAGGCACAGAAGCATCGTCCTCACTCTGGAGGCTCCTGTCTGGGAGGCTGTGGCGTGGTGGGGATTGAGGGCAGGTCCTGGCATGAGAACACCAGGGACCCAGAGACTGGAGCAGCCGCTGACAGGAGGAACTGAAGAGGCCTGGGCTTTGGTGGCATCTGGGGGAGGTGGGGCCCCCCACGTCTACTCTGGCTCCTTCTGACTGACATGTTCTGTACACAGAGCCGGGGTGGGGGCGAGTTCAAAAACAGCCAAGAGTGATGTGATGAACTATTTGGCTTGGAAATAAAAACTTCATCCAGTACCTCCACTATGCCTAGGGTCAGCTGACACTGGGTGTCTCGGCTGTGCTAACACCGTCGGTGTCTGTCCACTGTGCACTGAACGCCCCTTCGGGACTGGAGGCTCCATGGCTATTTGCTCACCCCGGAGTCTCTGGAGCACCCAGAGCCTGGCTCTCAGTGGTCGGTCGATGGGTACTGGATAAATGAGTTAATGAATGACTGTGGGGAGGGGCTGGGGTTGAAAATGAGTCAGAGGCAACGTCACTAAGGGGAGAGTAACAGCACAGACAGTGGGTAGGGCACCTCTCTGGTCAGCCCCAGGCCCACATGGCGCACTCCCTTCCCCTCCTCCCAGATTCTCATGGCAACTGGTCAGGCTGACAGGCATTCCTTCAAACTTGGAAAGCTCTTATGCAAACTTCAAAACCCTACTCTTCCTTTGTTGGACAGCTCTGTGCTGGATCATGCATACAAATGCACACAGAGCCTGCTCCTAGCTCTGACCGTGGTCTATGGTTCCGTGTCTGGCCTGGGCCTTCAGAGAATAGCTAGTCCAATGACTGAGTCTTCTCAAGTCCAGGCCAGGCCCCATCACCTGTCAATACTGAGCTGAAGAGCACTGATTCCTGGGCCTGAGAAGAACGTAAATGGTGCTTGCATGTAAAGCCGTCAGTGGATTGATGAGGCCCCCACATTATCAAGGGTGATCTTCTTAAAGTCTTCCGACTACCAGAATGCATCACACCTACAAAACACCTCCATGGCAGGGCCTCTGTGGGTGTTTGGTTGTGTATCCGGGGACTGTGGCCAGGCCAGGTTGACTCGTAAAACTGTCACTTTCTCTTCCAACACAGCAGTGGGGACTTGGGCCTTTCCATTATGAAAATGTCCCAGTCCAGCAGCACTCAGACCGTGGGGTGTGCCTGGAGTCCCCACTCTGCAGCTCCAGCTCTCCTCGGCTGCCCTGCCCTCAACAGGACTGCTGCCCAGCACCCACTCCCTGCTCTCCCATTGCTTCTCTTTCTTCCCTGACCCAGGTCACACTTGACAGTCTATTCCAGGATATCTGCCTCTTATCTGTGTCCCTTCCTAGAAGGGTAAGTCTTCCTTGAAGAATAAGCTCAGAATCTCTTACAGCTGGCTCAGGGACACCTGCTGAGCTCTGTTGTGCCCAAGAAAATTCTGTAAAAATGCTCTGAACTTGCCTCTCTTTTATGTCATCCCCAGGGTCCCACTGGTGACAGAACCGGGCTTGTTAACCCATCAACGAGTGTGATTATGTAGAAATAGCACCCAGGGGACTCAGCTGGGTGCAAGCTTCTGGCTATCCTCCCTGGGTGGACTTACTTGGATGGCATTTAATTCTCTGAGTAACCTACTAACCTAACTAACCTTCCCTAGTTACCCACTAGGGAAGCTGACTTTAGCCTTGGTGTCCAGGCTTTTTACTGGACGCTTTCACATGGCTGACCCTCCGTATGGTTCCCCTGAGCCGCCAGCCTCCAGAGGTCAAGCTGATACATGCCTCAAGACCCCCACCGTAAGTCCTATTGTCAGCATAGACAACCTGAATGGTCCAAGACGCCCAGGTAAATAGACACTCTTATCAGGCAGTACATTCCGAGGCTTAGAGGTCACCTTCCAGAAGCCAATCAAGAGCCAAACCTGTCTTTGGAATGTGCAGAGTTCAGACAGCCTGGACATGCAGCATTAGCTCTTTCTGTGCATCACTGCCCAGTAATAGTGCTTGGTGCTAGCACCTGTCCCCTACCACACACACTTAGCCTGGCAGGGCTCAACCCTCTGCTGGGTTCCCCTCAGTCCTCATCTAGAACCCCAAGAGCTCTGACCCACCCTGTCAATGCTCTCACATCATGTGGGACAGGCGCCTTCTCTCCCTGTGAGCCCTCTGGGCTGAGCCCTGCAACCTGGAGAGACTCACACGGTTCTAGGACATAGATACTCCACACCGAATGTCAGTGTCAGGTGGAGGTGAGTCCGACAGTCCGTAGGGGCCTAGGTACATGCAGGCAGAGTCAGTCCCTCCTTCTGAACAACTGTTTGGCACCCATATGTGAATCATGCTGTGCTAGGACTGTGCGTAAGACAGAGACAGGCTAAGCCTCATGGGCGCGGTGACCAATCCAGGCACCATTTGTCTCCTGGCAGAGGTTGTGGAAGAAGCTCAGGGGCCACATAGGTGCCTGGGGGGCAACATGGTGTAACTGAGTCTAAATGATGAGCTGAATCCCCTCCCCCGGAACCCGGGGCCTGGGAATGAAGTGAGACAGGCTCCCGGGGCTCAGCACCTGGTGGGATTGTGGACTCTGCCCCTTGAGATGTTAAACCTGAGAGTCAGGAGCAGACATGGGCTTTTGAATGACTATAGCTCCTGGCACTGTATGTAGAAAGGATGGTGATGGTGGGGTTGAGAGAGACCTGTGACTCAGTTAGATTAGAGATGGAGACAGAGAGTTTGAATTTAAACCCTCTGGCCACCCCCACACAAACATCTGGCGTCTGCACGGCCAAGGAAGCAGTGCATAAACACGGTCGGGAGCAGAGGGGCAGGGGATGAATTTAGACTCACTGCAGCTGGGGAGACCCAGCTCTGAGGCAAGGCTGTGTGCAGGGTGTGCAGGCTGTGCCCCAGGCAGGTGGCTGGCTAGAGGGAGGTGGGAGGGAACCCAGGTTTTGCCCTGTGATCAGGCTGTGCGGCATCCATGGACCATCCCCTCCATAGACTGAGGAAAACAACTCTGCCTGGTGCAGTTAGAATGAGATGGTGCCAACCTTAGTGGGCATCACAGGGTGGTGTGGAGAGCATGGGTGATATTGTGGCTATTGCAACCCTACTTCGAGGCGTGAGGCGGGCTCTGACCATGCGGACACTGCCCCTCTCACACCCAGCTCCCCACATTGCCAGGGCCCTGGCTCGTAGCTGCAGAGCCTCGGAGAGGCAGGAGTTTGGATCAGGAGTCCCCCTCAGCGTGGCTTCCCTATGTGGGATTGTAGTTTTGTCATTTCATCCCCTTTCTCGGTAAACGTCGGAGTACAGAAAGAAATGCTGAATGAGAGAAAGGCCCGCAGGGATGAGAGGAGAGATTGGAGGCGCTGGTGTCCTGACAGCTTCTCCTCTCTGTTCCTGTGACACTCTTTGAAGAGAGGCTGCCCCATTACCCACTAAGCAACCCCCAGAGGCACTGGGGGTCCCTGCCTGGGCAGCCGTGCCAGCCAAGCCTTAGCCACATGTGCCGCTCTCTTTATTCCATACTCGAGTGGAGTCGGCTGACTGTCCTAGGGGACAAGATGGCAGGAAAGGGCTAGTGCACAAATGTCCACACCTCTGAGAGAGAGAATGTGATCTTCATTTACTCACAGGATGAATATTCTGCTGGTTTAGCTCAAAACACAGATGGCTTCTGCTGCATGGGGACCTCACAGCCCCATGAGGCGACTAGGGCACAAGATTGGCCGCTGGGCAGGGGTGGACTCTGTCATCAGTGAGGCAAAAAGCTTGGCGGTGGGGATTCTGCAGAGACCTTGTGTGGAGGTCGAGGAGGGTCCCAGGGAGGCTGGGGTGGATTCGGGACACTTAGACGTTGGGGCACTTAGTGTTGGGGCAGTATGAGGACAGCGTCCAGCAGGGATCACAGGCCCTGTGCAGGTGGAATGGCAGCAGAGGCCTGGAGCAGTAGGGAAGCCGAGAGGGATGGCCCTGACAGTGACCCTGACCATGATCACAGCCTGTGTGATTAGGACTCGCCTGTGAGCCTGCGGGGGCAGCGGCTCAGGCTTCAGCTATCAGTATTTAAATGTTAACTTTGGGCTGTAATCCAGGGGCTTCCCTAGAACCTTAAAGGAAGGTTCTCCCAGGCCTCAATGGTAGGGAGATGGCTGCCAAAAACTTAAGTCTTTGTGGGAAGACAGGTGGGTACCCTGGGCCAGACAGAGAAGGGTTTGCCCAGTAAGGATCGGGCATGGCAGTGACGGGGCACAAGTGTCAGGTGGCTGTGGTGGGCTGTTGTGGTGGATCATTCTGTTTCTCCTTCCCCCTGGCACTTGTTGCTGTTCAGCCCTCCTTCCTGCTGAGGACACCTGGGGCTGTCCCCTGGGCTTAAGAGGCTCCCTCCAAAATCCAGGTCCACCCAGAACCTCAGAATATGATCTTATTTGGAAATAGGGTCACTGTAGATGTACTTAAGGTAAAGTCACGCTGGAGGAGGGTCAGCCCTAAATCCAGTGACTCATAAGAAGAGGAGAGATACAGAGACACAGAGGGGAGAAGGCCGGGGGACAAAGGGGGCAGAGCTTGGAGGATGCAGCTGCAAGCATAGGACACGGCAGCCCCGCAGGGGCCAGGAGAGGCAGGAGGATCCTCCTTGGAATCCTCGGACAGCGGGGCTGCCAGCATCTTGGTTTTGGACTTCTTTCTCCTGAATGTGAGAGGAGAAATGTCTCCTGTTTATAAGACACCCAGCGTGTGGTGCTTTGTCACACCAGCCTGAACAGACACAGGCAAGAAAAACCCGAACTCGGCTTATACTCGGGTCATACAGGTTATTTGATTCGGTGATTGTGATTTAGCTTGATTACCTGTTAAGCTACGATTTTCTGCACTTTATTTAAAGTTTTAAAGTTGTTGCTAGTTTACAGTTTTTCTTTAGCAATAAATATTG
>CAUYPK010087826.1:0-18105 GCA_963574355.1 Loris lydekkerianus | reverse complement strand
CAGGTCAGGAAGGGCCTTCATGCAAAGTGTGTGGCGCAGGAGCAGGGTCTCAGGGAGTGGACAGTGGTTTGTGGAGGACAAGGAGAGCATGGAGGGGCAGAGTGGCAGGAAGATGGCATTGGGCCAGAAGACCAGGGCGAGGATTAGACCTCTCTGCATTGTCCCCACCATCATAGTCCCAACCCCAGAACTAAAAGTGTAATGGCTGGGGGAGAGGTGAATATGGGAGTGGCCTCAGGAGACCTCCCTCCCAACCAGTAGAGCACTGAGCTGCTCCTGCAGGCTGGCCTAGTTCTTGGAAAATCTCGCCTGGGGAACTTGTAAATAAATTCACCCTCTTGCATGTTGAAATGGGGTGCTTCCCAGCTGTCATTTCAGTATGGTTTGATCTGTAGTGTTAAAGTATTTTAATGCTTTGCTTCTATGGTATGAAGTTGTGCACCCTTGCAGGCTAGATCATGGCTACTGTACAGGGGTTGCAGTGGGGCTGTGGCGACTGCTGAGGAGCGAGAGGGAGCTTTTGAGGTGATGAAATTGTATTTAGAGTCAACCGTGGTGGTAAATGCACAGCCCCTTACATCTACCCAAACTCACAGGACCTATAAAATCACTGAATTTTTACAATATGTGACCGATACCCAGGTGTGGTTGGGGGAAGAGAAAAGACTGTGATGAAAGCTTCTAAGTCTGTTGCTGGATTTCTAGGAATTCAGGCATACATTTGTGGCTCAAAAGAGTGTGTAGATGCAGGGAACGAGGATTAAGGTGAACTCAGATTCATACTTTGTTGGGAACCTGCCCACAAGCTTTTGTCGATCATAAGTCGTACCTAATAAAACATAAGCAAGCTAAATGCTCCTAAAACTATTTTCAATGTAAGTGAAAATGTCTGCCATGACAAAATAATATGTACCACAGGGATTTGATCTGATTTTTTGTCTTTTAATCTAAAAGAATTTAGTAATGAAAAAAACCTGGTTCATGTGCAATAAATCACCATTACTGGGAATGTTGGCATAAAATCCAGTTAGGGTGCTGATTGTGTACAGATTTTGGAATCCAATGTCCTGATGTGTTTATAAATTTTATATACTGCCTGCCCCACCACACATACCCAATTCCTGTATTATTATATTGTTGAACACAGGAAAGCCAGCTGGAGAATCAGCAAGATCACTTTGATGGTTACATAACAAATTAGGCACTCATTTAGTGGCTTGAAATGCTGATAAATACTTGTTCTCTCGCGCATCCTCTAAGTAAGAGTTAGAGAGGGGTTTAGCTGGGTGGGATGGCTCCAGCCACTCAGGAGGTTGCAGCCAGCATGTTGGCCAGGACAGCAGGATTCTGAAGGCTTGCCTAGAGCAGAAGGATCCACTTCCAGGAGGCGCAGATGTGGCTGTTGGCACAAGGCCTCAACTGCTCCCCAGAGAGCATTCTACAGGGCTGCTTGAGTGTCCTCACAGCATGGCGGTCAGCTCTCCCTCCATGAGTTAGCCACAAGAGAGAGCCAGGAGGACGTGCCAATACCTGTGTGAGCAAGTCTCAGGAGTCACGCATTGTGACTTCTGCTGTGTACAGCAGAACCACTTTGTTGAGCTATGGTTTACATATGGAAGGCTGTATGTATTTAATGTATATAACTTGTGTTTTGTTTTGTTTTTTCAGTATTTGGCCAGGGCTGGGTTTGAACCTGCCACCTCTGGCATATGAGACCGGTGCCTTACTCTTTTGAGCCACAGGCACCACCCCAATATATAACTTGTAAGTTTGGAAATAAGTGTCTGCGTACAAAGCCATCACCACAGTTCATACCATAAAAATATCCATCAAAGGACTGGGAGGATGTGTTTTAAGACTGCCACACAAATGCGCTGAGTTCTTGCCTTTGCCTTCTCTTTATTCAGATGGCAGGAAGACATCTACTTACCTAATCTCTTGCCCCTTTTTCATATTAGGGTATGATGAATAGTCAGTAAAATGTATAGATCCTAAGTATTCAGTTCTGTGAGTTTTGACAATTTTATATTCTTCATAATCAAAGTGTATAAGTATTCTTCTTCTTTCCGATCAAACCCTTCCCCCACAGCGGTCACTCCCTGATTTGTGCTTTTCGTTAGTATTGCCTGTTCTTTAGCTTCATCTAAATTGGATTCTGCACGTGTGTTCTTTGGCCGGCTGCTTCAGGCAGGGTCCCACCCTTTGGGGACCCATTCACACTGCTGTGTGTCTCAGCAGTTCATTTAATTACAGGTAGTCCTGGCGTAGGGATGACCCTCAGCTGATGGTGTTCTGTGCTTGCCAACAGGCTCCCAAGGCTTCTCATAGGGATAATTTATAATTAAATCTTTAAATTAATAATTCAGGAACTAGTTCCTGCATGTGTAAACAAACCCACATGGCAGCATCTTTTCACCAGCCGCTTGTCCCATTGTTTATATGGTCACTTACGCAACACATTACTTCAGTCTTTTTAATTCAATTTTGTGAGTCTGTCTTTACCCTTACAACCATGCTTCCATCTCTTGGGCTTAAGCAATTCTCTTGCCTTAGCTTCCCATGTAGCTGGGACTAGCAGCAACCACCACAACTCCGGCTATTTTTTGGTTGCAGTTGTAATTTTTCTTTAGCAGTCCTGGGCCATGCTTGAACCCACCAGCCTTGGTATATGTGTTGGCACCATGAGCGCTGAGCTGCTCATTAAAAGCTAATGTTAATCAATGACCCGGAATAAGCAAAGACATCAAAATTCCTCAGCCCTAATCTTCCCTTCCCTAGTTTGCATATTATCTGCAAACCTATAATACAGACTTTTAAAAATCATAATCAATGCCAATGTGCATTTATTCATGTTTACCAATTTCTTTGTTCATTTGGGCCCAGTTGCTTTTTGTTATAGTATCTTTTTCCCTAAGTTCTTTATGTGAGATGGTGTTTAGTTTGCTTTCTTTTCTTTTCTTTTCTTTTCTTTTCTTTTCTTTTCTTTTCTTTTCTTTTCTTTTCTTTCTTTTTTAGACTAGGTCTCTAGGTAATAGCCCTAGCCTGGAGAGCCATGGCATCATTATTAGCTACATGTAGCCCAGTGGCTCTCAATGGGAGCAGTTTGGCTCCTCAGATGACATTTGCGTATGTCTGGACATTTTGCTTGTCACAAGCAGAGGAAAAGGGAAGTGCTTCTGCCCATCTACTGGGCAGAAACCACAGGCAATGCTCAGTACCCTACAGGCCATGGCACGGCCACCCTACCCTGAAAAGAACCCAGCCCAGGCTGAGCATGGTGGCTCATGCCTATAATCCTAACACTCTGGGATGCTAAGATAGGAGGATCCCTTGAGCCCATGAGTGCCAGACAAGCTTGAGCAAAGTGTTTCCCCATCTTTACTAAAAATAGAAAAACTTGCCAGGTGCAGTGGTGGGTGCCTGTAATCCCAGCTGCTCGGGGGGCTGAGGTAAGAGTACTGCTGAAAACCAAGAGTTTGAAGTTGCTGTGAGGTACAAAGACTCCACAGCACTCTGCCCAGGGCAACAGAGTGAAACTTTGTCCTTCCCCTTCAAATAAAAAAAAAAGAAGAAGAAGAAGAAGAAAGAAGGAGGAAGAAGAAGAAGGAAGAGGAAGGATAGGAAGAGGAAGAAGAAGAAGAAAGAAAAAGGAGGAGGAGGAAGGAGGAAGAGGAAGAGGGAGGAGGAGGAGGAAGAGAAAGAAAAAGGAGGAGGGAGGAGTATAAAGAGGAAGAAGAATAAAGAAGAAAGAGGAGAAAGAAGGAGGAGGAGGGAGGAGGGAGAAGAGGAAGAAGAAGGAAGAAGGAGGAGGAGGAGGAAGGAGGAAGAAGGAATAAGGAGGAAGAAGAAAGAGAAGAAGAAGAAGAAGCAGCCAGCCCAAAATGGCTGCTCTACCCTCACGAATTATAAAGCCTTCAGGGTCTCTAAACTCTAGATGTGGTTATTTTTCTATGTATATAGGTGAGCTTATTTACTCAACTTATAAACCCAACTGTCATTCAGCTTGGAGTTGTTTGTGTCCATTGATGCATGCTTGTATTACACAAGTACTTTTCCCACTTTCAATTTTTGGCAGTGTATGTACAGAACATATTTGCTTGCAGAACTGAAAACATGAAAAACTTCAAAGACAATGAATAGGTGAACAGAATGGAGCAGAAGTGGAGAATAAGCTTTAGGCACGCTCTGAAGAATCCAGTTAGGTAATCATTATAGGAAATGTCTTCAAGGAAACTATTGGCAGCTTTTCCAAAATGTAAAAGCACTCAGTTGCAATGTTTTCTTTTAATCATTTGGATATACTTGTGGGTTTCACTCTATTTTGCTGGTTTAAAAGTAATGACTCAGATAAGATAAGAATAGGCTACCATTGACTATTGAAAGGACAGACATTAAGATTCCTAATGGGAGCACATAGGAGACACTTTCCTTTATCAGCATTTCTTTATCAAAAGGAAAGTTATTTGGGAAGTCAAAACTCGTTTGGCCATAAAAATCCGCAAGAAACTTTCAGGATACTGCAACCATAGTACAGAAACTGCTGAGAAAAAGAAATAAGGTACAGATCTGGTAGCATGATTGGAGAAATTCAGGGTACGGTGCTTTGATCCAGCTGACCAAAATAGCCATTGAACTGAAAATCAGGACCACTGACTTCATAAAATTAGCAAGCAATATCAGGTCTTGTCCATATTCGATTTCACTTGAAATGATCCAGCTTTCGTTCAAACTGCTGTGCATAGGTAAAAGCACCACTGAATCAGAGATGTTAAACTTTTGCTTTCCACCCGTGCAGATACAAGGAAAAGGCTGAAGTCTGCAACCAAAAAGATGGACCTCACCAAAAGTGGGCCATGCTGGGCTGGCACCCTGATCTCAGACTTCCAGCATCTGGAACTGTGAGAAGTAAAGTTCTTTTGTTTCTATCCACCCAGTTTATGATATTTTGATATAGCACCCTGTGCTAAGACAATTTATGTCTTCTTATTTTTCTCCATTTTTGAGGAGACTATCAGATTTCTCTTCCCTATTATTTCCATAATTTCAGAATTAAGATTTTGTGCTTCCCCTATTCTTATGTTGTTTAATTTTTATTTTCTTTACTTTCCTTATGAAATCTAATCTTTGGTTCTGCATTTTATACCATTCCTTTCTGGGTAACTCTGTTGTCCCACTATATCATTATCTAATCTTGCTTCAGAAATTCATATCCTCTTGAATTTAGTTGAAATTACATAACAAATACTGATTAAACTTCATTTGTACATTTTTTCAATACTTTGTTTTCTTTGCTTTCCTTGTTTTTATCATATAAAACTTAATTCATAAGTTTTTAGATATGTCATTGGAACAATGGGAATCATAAAGAGGCCTGGGATTTGTTTCTGCAGTGTGATAAGCAGGGGTTACTTTCATCCTTCCACTCATTCCTTTAGCCCTATGACAAGGTTCCTGTCATTACTAAGCTCCAGATCTTAGTAATTCAGTTATCCAGTAGCTATAGGGAAGAGAAAGGCAGTGAGGTCTGTAGGACATCTAATCAGGGAATATTTGTATCTGTCCCCTTTCTTTGCTGTGTTTGATGAAAAGAGTGCAGTGTGCTGTGACTTGTTTGGACTCCTTCCTGTGTTGTCATCCTCTTAATCAGGGGAGAAACATTAGATATGTATCATTGTCACTATACCTGCAAATGATTTTATATTTCCTATTGAGGCTGCTATCATGATCCTGACATTTATCGACCCCAAATATTGCTGATCTCCCCTCCTCTAGTAAGGATGATACCACCTGGTGCAGGATGCCTTCTCTCTCTACCTAATAGCCTGCTCTTTTCTTCTGTCCTTACTCCTTTAGCCTCTCTTCTTTTGAAATTGTATTTCCACAGATGCTGACTATAGGACAAGCAGCAAGTTGTTTCTTGATCTCTTTCTAAGATTTATTATGAACTGTACCATGTTTAGCTGAAATACCTTTCATGTTTCTGCCATGTGTATAACTCTTTCCCATAACTCACATGATTTTCAGAGTCCATAAAACAAAAGCAAGAGAAGTAGGACTACAACATAGCGGCTGAGGTAGTGGCGGTGGCTACAGTGACGGCCTGGACCAGGGAGGGTAGAGTTGGAGGTGCCGGCTTTCCCTTTCCCTAGGGGCCATCAGGAGCTCAGTGAGGACCAAGCCAGGAGGCTGGCCAGCACCTTGTGGCTTTTGGGACGGTGGCAGCCATGGCGTTCAGGTTCTAAATGGTTTCCTAGAAGTTGGGTGCAGATTTTCATGGGACTTTCAGTTACCTTGATGAAGTCCCATTTAAGATAGGAGACAAATTCAAAACGCAGCTAAAGTTGGTCTACCGATTGGCCTCTCCTTGCCTGGTTGTTTGCAGATTGTCAGAGAAGTACAGTATGACCATCGAGAGGGCTGAAGATATTAAGAAAATCCAAGAGGCTGAGCGGGAAGCAGAGCACAAGATTGAGGAAGCAGACGCTAAAGTGAATTCACAGAGTGGCCCAGAGGGTGATAGCAAAATGAGCTTTTCCAAGACTCACAGTAGAGCCACGATGCCACCTCTTATTAACCCCATCCTTGCCAGCTTACAGCACACGAGCATCCTCACCCCAACTTGGGTCAGCCATAGTGCCACAAAACAGAAAGTTCTCAGCCCATCCCATACAAAGGCAGATTTCAATCCTGCTGTCTTTGAGTGTGAAGAAGACCCATTTGATAATCTGGAGTTAAAAACTATTGATGAGAAGGAAGCACTGAGAAACATTTTGGTAGGAACCACGGGACCCATTATGGCTCAGTTATTGGACAATAGCTTACCCAGAAGAGGTTCCGGGTCTATGTTAGAGGATGAGGAGGTTCTGGCATCCTTGGAGCGGGCGACCCTAGACTTCAAACTTCTTCACAAACCCAATGGCTTTATAACCTTACCACAGTTGGGCAACTGTGAAAAGATGTCGCTGTCTTCCAAAGTGTCCCTCCCCACCATCCCTGCAGTAAGCAATATCAATCCCTGTCCTTCCCTAAACTTCACTCTGATGACAACAATCAGAAGACAGCCAAACTGGCAAGCACTTTCCATAGCACATCCTGCCTCCTGCCTCCAGAATTCCCAAAAGTCTTCCACGCAAAGCAATGCCAGTGAGCTCAATGGGCATCATACTCTTGGGCTTTCAGCTTTGAACTTGGACAGTGGCAAAGAAATGCCAACCCTGATGTCCTCCCAGATGCCTTCCCACTCTTCATTGTCTGTGTGCATAGAAGAATCACCACCTCCAAATACAGGTCCCACATGCCCAACATGCCCAGCTGTCCCCAGCTGAACTACAGACACTATCTCCCAGTGAGCGGCAGTGTGTGGAGACAGTGGTCAACACGGGCTACTCATATGAGTGTGTCCTGAGAGCCATGAAGAAAGAAGGAGAGAACATTAAACAGATTCTCGACTATCTCTTTGTACATGGACAGCTTTATGAGAAAGGCTTTGACCCTCTTTTAGTGGAAGAGGCTCTGTAAATGCAGCAGTGTTCAGAAGAGAAGATGATGGAGTTTCTTCAGTTAATGAGCAAATTTAAGGAGATAGGCTTTGAGCTGAAAGACATTAAGGAGGTTTTGCTATTACACAACAATGACCAGGACAATGCTTTGGAAGACCTAATGGCTCGGGCAGGAGCCAGCTGAGACCAGTCCCTGTCTAAGTCCTGATGCGGAGACACCACCTCCAGGAGAGCCCACCTTTGGGAAAGAAGAAGGGGCGCACTTCTGACTTTTCTTTTGGGGTTTATAAGATGTGGAGACTGTGCTTGCCAGTCTCAGCCTAGGCCACTAGCTGGGGAGAAAGTGGGTAAGATCTGGGCATGTGAATGGCCCCAGAACAGTCCTGGCTCCTTTCATATGAAATGTATTTGCGATTGAGAAGCGTCCTTCCTACCTCAGCCCTCCAGAGAGACTGTCCTGGTCTTTCTGGGGTCTTTGTGTCCTCTGCTGAAACCTGGCCAAGAGTTGTCAGGGAGCAGGGGTGGGAGGACGAGACTCAGTGCTGCTTTCCCTCCACTCTACACAGTGGACTGAACTCCAATTTTAAGTTGAGTGCAAGTGAAAGGTTTTTTTAGGGCTTTGTTTATTTTTCCCTCCATAAAAAGTCTCTTAGTGTTGACACTGGTTCTGCAAAGTCTCTGAGGTGCAAAGAATGCACTTTTCCCTATGGGACCTAGAGTTTGCCTCTTCTGCAAGGCATTGACCATGCTTCCTGCTCCAGCCTGTTTCTCTTGGCTTAGTTTGGACACAGTCCTTTGCTACCCAGGGTTTTAGGAAACAGTTGTCAGTTTAAGAAATTATTGGTCCCTTCTCAACACATTGAATGGATCAGAAAACAGGTCATGATTTCATTGGCAAGCACTAACTCCACCTCTGTTCTCTTTGAACAGCCTCTCCCTCCAGCCCACTGCTTTAGGATGATACAATGAGTAACACCTAGTCATAGAAATCAGTCTTTTTGTTTTGTTTTGTATTATGTTGTACATCAATAAAGATCTAAACAGAAAGGATATACAGTCTTGATGAATCTAAAATAATTTGCTAACTATTTTGATTCTTCAGAGAGAACTACTAATAAAAATCTAAAAGATGTCAAAAAACAAAAACAAAAACAAAAACAAAAAACAAAAGAAGAGTTGCTCAGCAGTAGCAAAGTTTGTCTGATGTAAGAATAAGGGTGATTTCCCCAAGAGCTACAATAAAGAAAACATTGTATTTTGCCCTTTAGCATGCATAGCTTGATTTCTTAATTATCAGTAAATGAACTATATTAAAAATCTCAATTTAAACCATTTTATATTCTGACCACCATATCTTATCCTTCTAGAACACTTATACCAGTACTCTTGTTTTTAATTTCAAATTAATATGAGGGTACAAATGTTTAGGTTATTTTCAATTCTAAACTAAAATTGAAGTTGTAGTTGAAACCTTCACCCAGGCAGTGTGCTGAACACACAGCCTTACACACATTAGGTGAGATCCTGTCAATCACCCTTCCTCCTCCCCCCCTCTGTTCTCTCTCCTCCGCTTTGCTAGACTATATTTGTGTTTTATCTTTCTTGTATGTAGTTGTTTATATATTGGTTTCATATTAATACTGAGTACACTGGATTTTTTTTTTTTTTTTCAGTCTTGAGCTACCTTGCTAGGAAGAATGTTTAACTCCATCCAGTTAAACATAAAAGAAATAAAGTCTCTATCTCTTCTATGGCTGAATAGTACACCATGTACACCAGTACTCTTAATTGAGAAACTGTTTGTCTATATGGAGGCCTTTCATGTGCAGATGGTCCACAATCCATTATCTGTGGATGTCTATATTCCTTCTTTACCCAGCTAAGATTCCTCAATCCATCATTAAAAATCACTCCTTTGCAATTACCCATCGTATTCTTGCTCCACTCTTTCTCCATTATGCATGCTTGACTAAAGCCATCTATCCAAAGAGTATTTGGATACATGACTTTCTATTTCAGCCATGAAGCTGAAATCAAAATTTAAAAAATGTACACAAATAATATACTTGGACATACTTTACATTCATGATCATACATTTCAAATACACACAAAATTGCCAGAGTCTTCTTTGCCTTTCTTAATTTGACTTATTTCTCACTTCTCAAATTTTTTTTATAATATGCTCTGTTTTTTCAGATAGCCAATATTTTCTCATCTACTCTCTCAGCTGTACTCTTATCTCATTCATCTCTGACAAAATAGAAACAACAAATGAGAAAACTTTCTCAGCTCCTTTTAGTCAAATCTATCCTCATAACCTTTTTATACTTACACTCTCTGGATTTCTTCTTTTGCAATGCCCCTACTTCTAAGGTTGGCCTTAGCAATTGCTACTCTTAATCTCAGACTTTACCTTCTCAAGCATAATATTCTTGCAATTATTAGTCTGTCTCTCCATTATGCATTTTCAAAAAGATGCAAAATAGCATTTTATTAACCATCTTAAAAACATTGCCAGGGTATTAGTCAGGGTAGGCTTAGTTCTGATGAAGTGACATATGAACCTAGATGATTCAGTGACCAAACACAACAAAAGTTTATTTCTTCTCCACGTAACAGTGCCTACATGGGTAGCTTGGCTCTTCCTTGTGGCTATCTTCAACAACCCAGGAAAAATAAGTGGAAGGATGCATGGGATATTGGTAAAGCTCTATGCCTGCTAATGGTATGCATAATTTCTAACAACCCTTCCTTATCCCGATGCAATGTCCTGGTTGAAACTTAACTACAAAGGAGACCAAGAAATGTACTCTTTTTATTCTCATGAAGAGGAAACTGTTGTGAACATGAAACTAATTCCACATGCCTTATCCAGGTACAACATTTTTTTTGAGATAGAGTCTCACTTTGCTGCCCTCAATAGAGTGCTGTGGTGTCACAGCTCACAACAACCTCAAACTCTTGTGCTTAAGTGATTCTCTAGCCTCAGTCTCCCTAGTGGCTGAGACTACAGGTGCCCGCCACAATGCATAGCTATTTGTGCTATTTCTTTCTTTCTTTCTTTTTAGAAACAGGGTCTTGCTCTTGCTCAGGTTGGT
Organism: Loris lydekkerianus; assembly: GCA_963574355.1. Taxonomy (NCBI): domain Eukaryota; kingdom Metazoa; phylum Chordata; class Mammalia; order Primates; family Lorisidae; genus Loris; species Loris lydekkerianus. Next base: position 7,507 of record CAUYPK010087826.1, on the reverse strand, counting down.
CTTGAACTTAGGTGATCCACCCTCCTCACCCTCCCAAGTGCTGGAATTACAGGCATGAGCCACAGCGCCCAGCTTCAGTGACCACTTTTTCAAAAGTTCTCTATTTTCTATTTCATCATCCTCAAATTCTATTATTTTTTCAACATAAAATAATCCATTTTCCATGCTACTCTTGACAATGATCAGAAAAGTGACAGAATGGTTGAATTTCTACCTTCCTCTTAGTTGTACACTCAGCAACATTCCACACTTCCTTCTTTCTGTTATTTCCTGATTTGTATGATTTGTGGTCTCCATGAAACCATAGTTCACATCTTTGCCTACCTGGCGGACTTCTCCATCTCAGTTTGCTTTATAGATCCTTTAATTTGTCCTCAAGATTTCCTCCCCACACAGGATCTTCACTTTGTACTCTTGGAGGATCACATCTGGCTTTATGTCTTTAAATTTAAATTGTTAGATACCACTGACTCTTAATTTTATATCTCCTGTCTCATCCTCATTTTCATTTGACCTCTTATACTTTTAGGGTTTTTCTTTCTCTTTACTGCCCCTCTATGTAATTCATCAGTGAGTCTTATTGATTCCTGCAAAATATATCTTAAATATAAATGCTTTTTCTGCCTCCATTGTTTTTCACTTTCCTGAGAGAAGCTTATATTTTTTCCTCATCCAATGCAGTAGTTTCTTGTACCTCCTGTTAGGACAGTGTGTAACTCTTGTCTGCCTAAAATATGTCTCCACCCAAAGCTAGAGTTATTTAAAAATCAAATTGTATCAATCTCTGCTTAAAATCTTACAAAGGCTGATTATAATTATAAGCCTAAATTCCTTAATGCATCAATACATTCCTATAAAATTTATCTTTTATTTGCCCCTTTTGACCTCATTGCCTACCATTTGCCACTCACTCAAGCTACTCTGGCCATTCTGGATTGAGTGCCCTTCATTGAATGTGGATCGTTCATTCTCACCTTGGGGCTTCTGCAATTACTTTAGCATTCAACAGTAGCATTCTCCCTGGATCTTCCAATGCATACTAACTTCTTGTCATTTAGATGTCATTCCTCATACCACTCTCCAATTATAATGCTCAATGTTCTCTTCCAACTACCTTAGTTTCAGTTTTTCCAGAAAAGCAGGTTTTGAGGCAAGGACTTGAGTGCAGATAGTTTATTTAGGAGGTGATTCCAGAAAACACAAATGAAGAAGTGGGGGTAAATGAGTCAGTAAAGTGAAAAAGCCTATAATATACACCTTCTTAACCAGCAGATTGCTGTTTTGAACAACCAAGGCATAGAAACTCTAAGAAACTGTGAAGCACATCTTAGAATTTTCCCACCAGAGAAGGAGGCTATTGTATTTGTATACAAATTCTTACCTCTATTTGGTTGAGGGTTGAGATCAACTCTACATTTGTGCTTCTGAGTTGTGAGTCAGACAAGTTCCTGTGGTGGCAGAGACAGCCCCAGGCAGAGAAGCTGACTATGCAGGGCTTGAAAATTACAGATGTGTAGTCCAGGCACAGTGGCTCACACCTGTAATCCTAGCACTCTGGGAGGCTGAAGCAGGTGGACGGCCTGAGCTTAGGAGTTCAAGACCAGCCTGAGCAAGAATGAAACCCTGTCTCTAAATATAGCTCAGTGTTGTAGTGGACTCCTATAGTCCCAGCTACGTGGAAGGATGAGGCAAGAGGATCACTTGAGCCCAAGAGTTTGAGGTTGCTGTGAGCTGTGATGCGATAGCACTAGCCTGCATCAACAGAGTGAGACTCTGTCAAGAATGAAAGAAAAAGAAGAGAGAGAGAAAGAGAGAGAGAGAAGAAAGAACAAAAAGGAACGAAGGAAGGAAGGTAAGGAGGGAGGGAGGAAGGAAGAAAGGGAATGGTGGAAGAGAAGGGAAGGTTAGGTTACAGAACTATGCTCTAACATAGTTGCAAGTTGAAATCAGAGTTAGGACAAGGAAATACAGGACAGTATATCAATAGCATCTATTACACATTCCAGTCCTGCAAACACACACATGCGCACCACATAGACCTTTACAGCTTAATCACTTTTTAGCACATCACTAGTTTTTTTCACTTATCATTATGAAAATTAATTTCTTTATATATTTGTTTGCGTGTTTACCTTTGTTTTCCCCACAAAAAATGTGACGTTTGCAAAAATAAGCTTTTTATGTTTCTTATTCACCATAACTTCCTGAGTGCCTCGGCTGGTGATTAAAATGCACAGAGAAAATATCTTCTAAATGAAAGAAAAAGCAAATTCTCTAATAATTTCTTATTAAAGGTTATTGGAATCATTTTATAGAACACTCTGAATTAATGTCTATTAATTATTTCTTAGATGCTCTGTCCCTATTGATCAGTGGGTGCTTTTTTCTGGCTGCTTGCAGAATTTTCTCTTTTACCTTGACTTTGGACAGGTTAATTATAATATGTCTTGGAGAGTTGTGCTGACCTGGGTTTGATAGCACTTTAAAAGGTGTATGTCAGAATCTTTAGTGAAACTTGGGAAGTTGTCATTTATGCTATTCTACAGGAGGGCTTCCATTTCTTTGGGATGAACTTCCCCTTCAGGGATCCCTATTATTCATATGTTTGAACACTTTAAGAAGTCCCCTAAATGTCTGAGCAAATATTCCGCTTCCTCTCTATTCTTTCTACCTCTTTAAGTATCTGGGTCAACTGAGGAACTCTATGCTCTAGCTCTGAGTTCTTTCTTCTCCATGGTCTAATCTATTTTTGATACTTTCTACTGCATCTTTAAAATCTCTGTTTCATTCCTTCATTTCCTTAAGCTCTGCCATATCATTTCTATACTCCTCATCTCTTTCATCCTTTTTTGTTTTTTGTAGAGACAGAGTCCCACTTTACCGCCCTCGGTGCAGTGCCGTGATGTCACAGGACCCACAGCAACCTCCAGCTCTCGGGCTTCCGCGATTCTCCTGCCTCAGCCTCCCGAGCAGCTGGGACTAAAGGCGCCCGCCACAATGCCCGGCTGTTTTTTGGTTGCATTTCATCCGGGGCTGGGTTTGAACCCTCCACCCTCGGTATATGGGGCCTGCCTCCTACTCACTGAGTCACAGGCGCCACCCTCATCCTTCTTTTTTGATTCTGGTTTTACACTTCCTCATCTGTTCCCTGTATTGCCTTTAGCATTCATATTTTAAATTCTTTTTCTGTAAATGGCACTAATAATTTATACGGGGAGTCCTCTGTAGTAGCTGACTCATGGTTATTTGGAGGAGTTGCTCTGGTTTGGTTTTTCATGTTGCCAGAATACTTTGTTGGCTACTCCTCCTATGTGTTTTCTTCTTGTTCACCTCCTTGCCCTACTTTTTCCTTCTTACTTTCTCCTTCACATTAAATTATCTTGTCTCAGAGCTAAGGTGTTGAAGTGGCTTCTTAGTACAAGGCCAAAAGGAAGAGAAGGATGAATAACCAGCAGGGAGAAAGAAGAGGAGGAGGACAAAAGAAGAAAAGAGAAGGAAACAAAGGAAGGGGGATGAAATCAAAGAATTGAAAAATAGGACAGAAGGAGGACAGAAAGAGAGATTGAGAGTGACAGGAAAACTAGAGATGTTTGGCATGGTGCTATGGCCATGCCTGCAACTCAAGGATTAAAGATGTTTGGGCTGGGCAGGTCCCTCACCATCAAGAGCTCCCAACCAGTCTGAGGAGAACAAGACCAACCTCTGCCAAATATAGGAAGATGGAGAAAAGAATAAAGAAGAAGGAAAAGATAAAAATTAAAAAGAAAGAAAAATTCAGCAGTATAGACTTACCAATGTTGTCTTTTCAGAGGCCAAAGGTACAAAGTCTTCCTAGACCATGATCTCACCATCAGTTTGATCCAGACCTCTGCCAAGACCTCCTAATCACATCAATGCCAAGAACTCCCAGCTCTCAGAGAAAAAAAGAAAAAGGAAAAAAATACATAAGTAAAATTAAAAATGTAGTTATTAATATTTCAATTAAGAAAAAATCAGAAACAACAAAAAGGGGTGATAGGTATTGTATGAGAATTTTATGTGAGAAAGATGAGAAAAGTAGAAAAGTCTCTGCCAAAAGAGAAACAAGGAAAGGGAGGCAAGTAAAACAGAGAGAGAATAAATGGGCTTGAGATACTGTAAAAAGAAAGCAGGAGCCCTTGCTCTTGAAGAAAGCAAAAATGGAGATTTAGAATACAACCAACCTTGGGTGGCACTAGTAGCTCAATAGGCAGAACATGGCCACATAGACCTAGAATGATAGGTTTGAACATGGCCTGGGCCTGCTAAGCAGCAATGACAAATGCAACCCAAAACAGCTGGGTGTTGTGGTGGACTCCTATTGTCCCAGCTACTTGGGAGGCTGAAGCAAGAGAATGGCTTACGCCCAAGTGTTGGAGGTTGCTGGGAGCTGTGACACCATGGCACTCTACTGAGGGCGCCAAAGCAAGACTCAAAGTAAGTCTCAAAAGAAAAAATAAATAAATAAATAAGAAAGAATATAATCAAACAAAAAAACTAACATACGAAACAAACAAAAACTAACCATGAACAAAAAAAGAGAGAGAAAAGAAAAACTACTAAAAATAAAATAAAAATAAAAATAAAACAATTGTAGACGGGGGACGATATTGACTGTGTATATGTGTTTCTATACATATATATTGCAACATACCGCCAGCATACCAGGGGGCGCTGTAGTATTAGGAGAGGGAGAACACACGCAGAGAATTCTTGTTCCTCTATTACCTGAGGAGAAGGGAGTTTGTTATCTTTACGTAGTTGCCCTGGGTGAGTGCCTGATTATTTATTCAGCATTCCCTGCCTTCTGGGTTGGGGTATTAACACCATCCAGAGTCTTTAATAGACAAGTCTTACAGTGGCTCCAGACAACAATTCTGGAGGGGTGCTGGATCCAGCTAAATCTCCCCAGGAGTGGATGCTGAGGCTGGGCAAGCATGCTAAGGCCAGCCATGTACTAGGTCCCTGCCGACAGATCTTCACACAATGGCACCCAGGAAGCATCCATGACCTTCCTACAGTAGCTGCCTAGTTAGCAGGGATGGTAGAAGCCAATAAGGAGTTACTGCTGTGGCAGAAAGAGCTGTTAGGGGCAGGCCATAAGATTGAAATTTTCAGCGGGTAATTGCAACAGGGAGATGAGGTATGTTTGCGAGTGGGCGATAAGGAAATGTCTAGTAGGCAACTCCCTGTGCTTGGAAAGGAGCTGTAACTTTAAGAGTGAGACAGCTAGACTTGATCTGTTGAAAACAGGAAGGTGCTCTCTCAGGCAATTACCCAATATTTCTCCCTTCTTGATATGTTAAAAATAGGGGGTTGGCCTGGGGATAGGGGACATCCAGTTGTTTCTTCTGTAGCTTCTTCCTGCTGAGAGGGGCATGTAGTTTCAATTGGCCGACTAGAGGAGGATTATGATCTTTTTTTCTGGGAGGATGTAACTTTTTGCTTTCAATGGTGGCTGTTTAGAAGTGGTATTCGGTGTTCAGGAAAGTCTTGTGGCCTGGAGTAGAGGGTAGCCTATTCACGAATAGTTTCTTTTTGTTGTAGATTGATTCGTTTCCTTTACTGTAGTAGTAATAGGAGTAGAAATAAGTAGGAGGTGAGAGGAGGTGTTAGGAGATGAGTGTTGGAGAGCAGCAGCATGTGCTGAACAGATGGCTCAGTTGTTACCCTTTTATATAGGCGAGTGATTAGATTGATGTGAAGGGCAATGGACAATATAGTCTTAGGCAATTTAGATGCTTCTACTTGTTTGACAATAAAGTGAGAGTTAAGAATAGGATTACCTTTAGTGAGTGTTCTTTTCATATAACTGCATGGGATAATAATATGTGGAATGTGTACTTAGAATCAGTATAGATAGTGAGAGACTTATCTCATGATAGGGTGAAGACTCTGGTTGGTGCTATTAGTTCTGCTTGTTGGTTAGTGGTGGAAGAGAGAAGAGAGTGTGCTTTGATGATCTCATTGGAGAACACAATTGTATAGTCTGCTCTATGGGTTCCCTCATACATAAAGGAATTGCCATCCAAAAACTAGAGGAGATCAGTATCAGGAAGAGGTCTTTGTATGTTGGAGAGGCAAGGGAGAAGAGTGTCTAGTGTTTGAAGGCAATTGTGAGTGGGTAATGAGTCACAGGGAGTTAGGCAAGAGAGATGCAGGATTTAGTGTGGGACATGTGTTAAAAGATAATGATGGGTCAGATAAGAGAGACGTTTGAAGGTTAAGAGTGTGGCATGGGGAGGCACCTGTGACTCAAAGTGGTAAGGCGCCAGCCCCATATGCCGGAGGTGGCGGGTTCAAGCCCAGCCCTGGCCAAAAACTGCAAAAAAAAAAAAAAAGAGTGTGGCATGGTGGCAGGGTTTGAAGATGTCAAAAGATCAGATAGAATAGTAGGGGAACCAAAAGTGAGTTTCTTCTATTCTTGTATCTGCAGCTGCCAATGCCTTGAGACAAGGGGCCCAACTTGAACAGTGTGATCTGTTTTGAGATAAGTAACTTCAGCAAAGGTGGGGCCTAGCTGATGTCCAAGCACACCGAGAGCAAACCCACTGTTTTCTGTGACATATAGGAGGAAGTGGTGAGAAAGATCAGGAAGGTGGAGGGCTGGAGCTTCTAATAAAGCATGCTGTAGAGATTTAAAGGAAGTAGAAGTGGAGGTTAGGAGAGGCTCATTAGGGTGACTTCAAGTATTATATAAAGGAGCCACTAGGAGAGAAAAGTTGAGAATCCATGCTCTGAGGTATACAGCTAATCCTAAAAAGGAGAAGAGTTCTTGTTTTGTGGTGGGTAGAGGAAAGTTGCAAAGACGGCCTTTTCTGTTTATGATAATAGTTTTGAAGCCTGGGGACAAAAAGACATTAAGGTAAGTGACTTCCTGTTGGAATAATTGACCTTTGAGGGAGAGAACCAATATCCCCTATCTTCAAGGAAATTAAGGAGGGAACAGGTGTTTTGTTTAGAGTTATGTAAGGTGGGACTACAGAGCAGGAGGTCATTGACATACTGAACCAAGCTTGAAGGAGAGGGATCATAGGACTGGAGGGCTCATGATAATGTCTGGCCAAATAAATGGGGGCTGTCACAAAATCCCTGGGGGAGTACAGTCCAAGTAAGTTGGCAAGAAGTCTGAAGTAGGGTCAGTCCATGTGAAGGCAAATAGGTCTTGGCAATTAGGGTGTAAGGAAATGGAAAAGAAGGCATCTTTGAGGTCTAGCACAAATAAATAAGTAGTCCAAGGTGGAATGGTTGATAGGAGGGTGTATGAATTAGGGACGACTGGGTGTACAGGAATGACTGCAGAGTTGATGAGTTTTAGATCTTGTACTAAGCAATAGGTGCCATTAGGTTTTTTTTTTTTTTTTTTTTTTTTTTAATTTATTTATTTTTTTATTGTGGAGAAGGGGCAGGGAAAGAAGGCGGGGGAAGAGGTGAGTGACAGGGTCGGGCCAGTGGCATGGTACCACATTGGCTGTATCTAGGTAGAGGC